>JAIUZE010073504.1:0-36513 GCA_022085475.1 Heliosperma pusillum | reverse complement strand
TTAGGCTTTCTCCCTCTTTGAGCGAAAGCTTTGCCGTTCATTTCTCGCTTATCTATCACGTCATGCTCTCTTTCGGGAATAAACATATTTTTGTATATCTTTCATCTGTGGTTGCCCTTCTAGTTGACCTTATATCTAATGGCTGCTCTGAGGAATTAGTCCTTGATTCGACTCTTATTTATTTCGACAAACTCTTTTGTCGGTACTTAATCTTGCCGTCGCCATAATTTTATGTTTGTCGATCCTTTTGTTGACTCTACTAGGTTCTTTCATCCATAAGACACCGACTTATTTTATTTTACTTGCGGTGTGTATATTTTATACCCATGATTTATGACTGTGATGCTCAAGTTCTTTTATGAGAGTGCGATGTTTAGTTATCTTGGGTTTATACTTTGAGATATTTTCCAAATTTTTATATTATATTTCCAATTTATCATTTTAAAGGTGTTTAAAAATGGATTTTTCTACTTTCATTTTGTGAAAATGTACAACTATTACTTTCATTTTTTGATTTTACGTTTAGTTGGATGTTTGGACTTGTTGTTGGAGACGTCTGGTGACTAATCCTCACTTGCTAACGTTTGTCTTGATTTTCGACTTCACTATTTTGACTTTAAATTAATTTGGATAATTAGAGTTCTTGTTCGCGACAGGCACTCCTTTAATCCTTGTATAAAGTTTCATACTTGTGAAAACTCTTTTGAACCCTTTTTTAGGAGAGTCTCATTTCGAAAAGTCATTTCTTGTGAAGATGTTTGCAATGTCGATTTTGAAAACCAATTTCTGTCCTCCAAAATTTTGTTTTCTACTTTCAAGTTTCGAGGACGAAACTTTTTAAAAGGAGGGATGATTGTAACACCCCAGATTTTATAATAACGAGTAAATTATTTAAGTTGTAAATTTTATAAATTCGTCTTTTACTTTTATTGGTTAAAATATTTTAAGCCGATAATTTATGATTTCGTGGCTTTAAATTAATGTTAAATAGAATTTAGTTTAGTTGGGTAGAACCCGTCGCATTTCAGTCTGTTATGAGTTCATAATCGGATTCTACGCAATAATCCAAATGAGTCGACCCGATATGAAATTTGGGCCTTCTATTACGCTTTTTCTCAAATAAACTCATTTATCCCTCCTCCTTACTCCTCAAATTTCAGCAACATTTCTAATCCTTCTCCTTCTTCTTCCTCAACACAAAACACCAATAAAACTCCATAGCTTTATAATCTTAAGACGGATGTCATTTCTCCGTCTCTCAACGAAACTTGACGATTTTTATATCAATCTTCTCCTCTTCGTTTTCATACCATAAAATATCCATTTCCTTCAACTTTTTATAAAACCCAGTTTCTAGATCTAAACTTAAGACGGGCATAATTTCTTCGTTTCTTAACGTAATTCAATTCTGTTTAATGTTTCAGAATCTTCTCACCATCCTCTTTCTTTCTAGCCAATAAAATATCGAAACTTTTAACCTTATTTTTAGACCGATTTCAAGAAATTTCGGTTTTAACTACTACTACATTATTTGTCGGAAAAAAGGGTGGGCTTTGAAGATTTTGGGTCAAGGGATTCGTGTAGATTGATGGGTAGCTTGGGAATCGAGGAGTTGAAGTGCTAATCGAGGTAACAGTGATGGGTGACTCGATATCAATATGTGTTTTAATGTTTTAATTGTGGTTTTAGTTAGGAAAGATGCAATCTTGCCTAATTTCACGAGGAAATGTGTTAGTAATTCTTTCATGTGTTGGAGTTCATCTTTGATCGTGCTTGTCGCGAGCCCGATACAAAGATAAATTACCCAGACTAAGCTAATAACAATTTAATGTAATTAGGAAAGTAGGGGTCGATCCTCAGGGAGATGGTGTTTCCTATAAGATGTGAAATGTCTCGCAATTGGGTTTTATCTAACGAATATATGGGTTTGGGAATTTTGATATCTAAGCTAATATAAAGCATAAATGAAAACAAAATAAAAACAAATGAAAACAATAAAGCAATTGATGAAAAGCATCTAAGGAAGTAGGTTCACACATGTAGATTGATATATTGATGAAATTGGATATGGAACATGCAAATAATTCATTGTGAGTTCGTAAGAATGAATCGTTCATTAAAATCATAGATTAGATGGTCTAGCAGGCTTTTAGGCGATTTACAAGGTCTTAATCTACCATGTCATGCTTTGTCTATTCAATTCACGCATCTCTACCTTGGAAAAGAATTCCATTTTAGTCGATGATTTCCGGCCAGAAGTTGTTAACTATCGTTATAGTCCAAACATGCATAGACACAATGTTTTAAAAGCACAATTTCTTTTATCCAATTAACATCTTTTAATCAATCTAACATGGCTACCCTACACCCTAGAAAGGTGACTACTCACTCATGATAATGTCTAAAT
Source organism: Heliosperma pusillum (assembly GCA_022085475.1). Lineage (NCBI taxonomy): Eukaryota > Viridiplantae > Streptophyta > Magnoliopsida > Caryophyllales > Caryophyllaceae > Heliosperma > Heliosperma pusillum. The sequence goes on along the minus strand of JAIUZE010073504.1, from coordinate 34,106 downwards.
CTAAGATGATATGAACAATGAAAGCTAGGATAGACATGTTTATTTGATTTTGACAATATTTTAAGACTCTTTATGGGGCGATAATAACGACGCTAATTGATAATCTAGGAAATGAAATTACGATTATAACAACATGAAAATGAATCTAAGATAATATGTAAAGAGAATAACAATCAAATGGAAAAAAATAAAGACATTAAACAAAGGATAAAGTAGGAATACCTATATGACGATCAATGACGATAATGACAACAATAATAGAAAATCCTTGCACATAATAATCGATATTTGAATTACAACGCTTGAACCACACAAAAGAGATTACAAGGATGAAATTATTATTAATCTAAGCTAAAGTTTTGATGTAGAAAGGACAGAAATAAACTAAGAACTAAAGAAGAAAAGAAGAAGAAAATGAGAAAAGGGAGGCTAGTTCCCCCTCCTCCTAATCTAAGGAGAAATGTAAGAAGAGAAGAGAAGTGAAGTATGAAGAGGTGTGTTGAGAAGAGTGGCTGGAGCATCTTATATATAGCATTAGGGTTTCGTGGGGAAGGGGTCAAGCATTGAACATATAGGACAAAAGAAGGAAGTTGAAGCGATTTGTGCGGATCAGCAGGGATACCCGATCGGGTACACCACTTACCCGATCGGGTGAATTGTATTCCAGGTCCTTTGACTGTCTTTTCATCTTCCTTTGCTTTGACTTGACTTCCATCATCCCCCTTGACCTCTTCAATCGGGTTTGTTGATAGGTTTGATGTAAAGCGATGAATTCTTCCTCCTAACTGATTGATCTTCCGACAACTACGAAACTGTCTTTGCTTCTTCTCTCCTTTGAATTAGTGAACCTTCTTGAAATGCCTTTAACTTGGTCAAGCTTGCTTCTTCAAATCGTCGAGTTCTAGAAAAATGCTCGGAAATATAGAAAAAGGGCATAGAAACGTCACTTTCCCTACAAAACAGGTTAGAACATAGGAATTCGCCTAGAAGACAATATTAGCTCATAAAATGGCTTAACAAAGCACAAATGACATACAAAACCGAGCTAAAATGGGGATTAAAATCATACAAATATTCACTTATCAAACTCTCCCAAGCTAAACCTTTGCTTGTCCTCAAGCAAACATAACAAACAATACCAGGACAAGGTTGCAAGCGTTGGCTACTACACCATCAGGAAACAAATCTCAACATAAAGCTTTGGAAACATAATGAATCATAACCCAAAAAAAACGTGGGCAAGAATGATACATAAACATGGCTGAGATTTACATAACGGCGTAGCACAAAGACTTTCACTACAGAATTTTTGGCTCTTGCATGATCTTTTGACAAATAGACTCTAACGGTACACTCGAACACTCATTGCATGTAAACGGTGATTTCTTTATGTGTAAATGTTTGAGACACTCACCTATCTACGACTTATGAAAATGTGTCCGCAGTCTAATATGGTAAACAATTCAAAACACAAGTCAAAGATCACAATGCACATAGAAAAGAAGCCGAAAAGATGAGAAGAAGGCATTGGGAAATGGGTGGAAGGTGGACAAATAGTTATGGTCATGTGAAGTTTAAAGTGAGCTAGCAACTGACCAAAGATAAATGAATACTCAATCCAAACTTTCTATTAATTTCCCAGAAGACGAATAACGAAGCCAAATGGAACAAGTGGGCTTATTACACACGAAACACAAGGGTAAACTCCCACTGAATATTGACTTGACATTTTTTAGGAGATACTCACAACTTCTTCTTTTTTTATTTCTTTTTCTTTCTTTTCGTTTTTTTTCTCTTTTTTCTTTTCTTTTCTTTTTTCTATTCATTTATTTTCTTTTCTTTTCTGAACATAACACAAGTTTTAACATTTAAATAGTGACCTCTACCCAACTATTATAAATGATTCCGAGATACAAATACACATCAACTTGGGCACGGTGAGCCGAATCGTCCCTCATTAACATAATTCGATGGATTAACACTTTAATCGATTCTACTTTAGAACTCGCGGCCGATAATATTACTTTAATATTTATCTTAAGCCCGGACCACATGCGGCTACGGTCGCGAATACTTCCGTTGAGCTCAATCCAAAATTTGAAGTAATAACCTTTATTACCCAACTTACCAAACGTAACAAGTTTAGTACCCCGCTGAGTCGAGCCTACTTCCTTGTGAAATTGAGATTCATGGGTTCTACTATTTGGTAAGGCTTGATCTCAATTATTTATTACGAGAGGTCATGTCAATTTATTATCTATCTCTCATTAAGTGAGCTAAAACGATGAATTAACGATAATTTTAATTGACACAGTCGAAGACACGATAAAATATGCATGTCATGTTATGGCGATTTGGCAATGCATGCAAAAATATTAAATAAAATTCAAGCAAATAATAAATCTCCTAGTATGACCATCCTAATAGAAAATCAAATAATCTATTATAAATTCGGAAACTAACTCCATTGGTCCCTTGAACTTCATAAGCAAGCCTCCCAAGGACACCATCTCTTTCTGAACACCTTTCCGAATAGCACCGTCTTTAGGAACTCCGGTATTACAAATAATTACAAAATATATAATAAAATTACAATAATTTACTATTATACATTTGTAAAATAAATTAATACAATAAAAGTGATACGAGATCACAATAAATTACAACCAAATCAATATTTCCTTATATTTCGGGCAATATGAAATGAGATGATCTATCGTAAATAAGAGGAAACTTGTCCTGTGACACCCTCAAATTTGCGGAAAGAAAAAAAATTAATTTAACTAAATAAAAGATGAGAATACATAACGAATGTGTCTTAAATAAAAAGGTTCAACAAAAAGGAAATAATATTATACAAAAGAAATATCCAAAACGGGAGACATATCTCTCGTATAAATACGGAAATAAAAGAGTGTATAATAATATACAATCCTAAGAACCGAGTATAGGTCCAAGGTAATACTGCAATAGTTGTAGCTCGTCAATGATACCCCAAGTATGCATCACAAAACCTGCCAACCGCATTAATATAAACACGGAAGCCACAGTCAGTGGGAGTAGTAACGTCGCCTTAAAAATAAGAAAGTATCTAGTCCTTAGTCCTATTAGAGGAGAGGGAAGCCGTTGTGAGTTTAGGAAGAATCGGGGTCTGTTTTGTAAAACGATTTGCGTACTTTTCGTGGACGGATCGATAAAGTTATAAATATCTAGGATATATATTAGTTAATAAAAAGAATGAAAATATCCTAAAGTGAGTGGGAAAAGTGAACATGGAGTGTGACTCATGCCAAAGGCGGGTTTCGGGTTTTGTTTCGGGATTTAGATGACTCGGGAATAGTTAAATGACGTTCGGGTTAAAAAACGTTTTTAAAAGTTTATTCTTTAATTCCGAATAAATTCAAAAGAATTATATTAAATTATCATAATTCCAAAGAAATCTTAATAAAAATAAATTAAAAATATAATTTTTTTAAATAAAATTTCGGTTTCACACTTATAGGCGAGTCGGAAAAAGTCAACGAAAGTCAAATTTGACTTAAAAACGGGAGTCTCATGGAATCTCTCAAAAATTTCAAATACGAACTCGGAATTTCAAAATTCAACTGGAAACAATAAATTCCACTTTAAAACTTAAACAGGCTCAAAAGTATTCGTAAAATATTTTCACTAGAAAAATAGGGTACTTTTCGGGTTGTTACATGTCCTCTTTGTTTAATTCACATGGACCGGCCACCCTACAGCACATGGGTGGGTGTTGTCCCTTTTAATTGTTCTTCACAAGAAAGGTTGAGCGTATAAGTTTATGTAGTAATGATTTGGTCTAGTTCTTAATTAGAACAAAATTACAAACTAAATTCTTACCCACTAAGCTCACAAAACCGGTGCACCCATATAAAATGGGTGTCCATTTTATTTTTGCATTTTGTCATTTGTCACATATGTGACATGTGACATGTAACATGTAATCTTTGCTTATAAATGTGCATTTAACCAATTTAAATGCAATTTCATAACAAATATATTAGACCTAACATTTTAAGTCACATTTTATAATTACATGTAAATAAAATGGGTCATCTTATATTTGGTTAATATAATCTAAAAAAATTTGTTATTTTAATCAACCAATTTTGCTTATCTCAAATGATTCATAAACATAATGCATTCTTAGTAATATAACAATTAAATTACTAAAATGAATCTTACTTAATCATATTACAATAAGATATAATGTACAAATGGGAAATATTTGTAACTCTAGGTATATGGATATTCTCCTTAAACCTATCACTAATGAAGAAATTAAGGCAACTATATTTAGTATCCCTGAGCATAAAGCTCATGGTCCTGATGGCTATTTGTAACACCCGGAAATGTACCCTATTTTTCTAGTGAAGATATTTTACGGATACTTTTCAGCAAATTTAAGTTTTAATATACAATTTTAAGTTTCGAGTCGAATTTAGAATTTCCGAGTTCGTATTCGGAATTTCTGCGAGATTCCATGAAAATCCCGTCTTAAGGCGAGTTTGACTTTTCTTGACTTTTGAGTCGAGTTTGACTTTTCTTGACTTTTGAGTCGAGTATGACTTTTCTTGACTTTTGAGTCGAGTTCGACTTTTCTTGACTTTTGAATCGAGTTTGAATTTTCTTGACTTTGGAACCGTCTTTGACTTTCGTTGACTTTCTCCTATATATACTCCCTCATACTCACCTTAACCTAATTCACTCCCTCACAACTCAATCTTCTTCTTCCTCACCATAAACACCCAAAACCTAGCTTCCATTTCTTCCAAGCTTAGATTCGTCATAGTGCGTTCATTTCTCGCTCAAATTCTCGTAAGTTCGTCTTATTCTTCCCCTCTTATCTTCCTCTATCCGTATTGGTAATAAAATTACCGTCTTTCTCGCTTTTTAAATTATCCGTCTTTCTCAAGGTGAATGATATTCATCTTTTATTATCTAATTGTATGTAGGTGGAGACTAGGAAGGTTTAGAAACCGTTTAAGGACGCGAAAAGGTAACGGTGAAGGGTTACTCGATATCATTTACGTGTTTTAATGTGTTTTCCATGTTAGAAATCGTATTTAGAATATGATTAGTAATCTTAGGAATTGTGTTGTTGATGATGGTTGTTGTTAGTTGATAATTGATATGAGAATTGATGAATTGTGATGATAGATGATACTTGTATTATGCCTTAGTGAAATTGTGGTGACTTGTGTGACTCTTAGTTGTCCGAATAGGACGCAGGCTGCGTCGTAGGACGCAGGCCGCGTCACCCGCTGGAAACAGAATTTTTCCTGCACTGACCCCTTTTCGTAGAATGATCATATCTCCTTCGTTACTTGTTTGTTTTGGGCGTGTGACATCTCGTTGGAACCGTAAGAGGTTAAGCTATCACCACGACTTGGAATTTTTGAATTCCCATATCTATAACTCTAGTTATGACCGTTTGAAGTGGACCCTTGTTTTCGTTGGTTTCCAAACAACATTGTTTTGGAGAGGTGATCTATGTTTTTATTCATTATGCTTCATAAACTTGTTCTAATGCTTATGTATCATGTATTGACTCATGTTTATCATATTTAAACTTATATGATTCCCTATTCTCATGTTTTGTGACGGTTTTTGGTATGTTCCCACTTTGAGTCGGTTTTTTACAAATGATACGGTTTGAGCACTATTTTGTCTTGTGCTTTGTACTCTCATTCCCTTGGCTACCTCCACGTTCGTAAGGCTGGAATGTCGGAACGGGGAGGTATCCTACTGCTTAAATGCATGTGTTAGTGGGCATACAACGACGTTGTTGGGAGGCGAACGCTATGCGTTGATCGACCCGGCCGTCAAATGTTGTGTACTTGCGAGGTGGTGTTATTTGCATGTAGCGTAACGCTTGTTATGAGGCTTGTGCTCTTTTCCGCCTCTTTCGTGAATTGATCTACCGAATTTGGGGTACTCGGCGTCTATGATTGACCGAGTCTTGAATGCGAAAGTTTCGCATGTCGAATCGGACACGTATATTCCGAGAGAAGAGTCTGCCAGATTTAGACTAGGACGTTATTATTATCGTCGTCCTACCGGAGGAAATTAGTGAACATATACGAAATGTGATCGTGTATGCGTTACAGGGAAATGCTTATCCCGTGGATGCCTTTTAATCATACTTGCCATGTACATGATGCTAGTGCGTTTCATTTACCGTGAGAAAGGTCGTCGTTGTGTCGTTGTCTTTGAATGTGTGATTTCATGATTGTATTCATGGTCATTTCATGACTTGACACCGTCAAGGTCTTGGTTCGTGAATGGATGGTAATATGTTGGATATTATGTGATCATCGCATGACTTGACTGGTTTGTCTGTCGAGTCTCAATCTTATCAATCTTATACCGCTAACGGTGAGATGTAAGCCCTAGTGAGCGTATTCGATTGCCTAAGAGTGTCTTCCACGAGTCTTTGAATAACATGATGGTTTCGGATTTGATTTCCACATGATCTTATCATTGTCTATAGAATTGCCTATCTATTCTTATCGCAATTCACATGTATGTATATATATGCATGATTTTTACTTTTGTATTTCCTTATATGTACGTTTAAGGTGATATGGCTGGGAGAACCCGGAGTTACTCCCCACTGACTGTGGCGTTCATGGTTTTCATGAATGAACAGGTTGCTTGCATGGATTGACTTTTTGGATATGATATTTTGGGGTTCGGGTGTGAGCTAGCGGGCGTTGTCCCTGGAAGATGAACCTCTAGCGATTTTAGCTTATTTGCTAAACACTTGTTCTTTTGTAACATTTTGAGAGACTTCGTTTTGGTCTCTTTTGTGTATTTTCCCATTAGTTGAATATTGTGACACTCCTCGTTTTATTTAACTTGCATGTATAAGTTTTTAAAAACCTACCTACTTTTCGCAATATACTTTTCACAGCTTGTTTCTTTATTTTATTTCCGCATTTGCGAGGGTTGTCACAGTTGGTATCAGAGCTTAAACGCTCCCGACGCACACACGTGAACCCTAAACTTAAACTACTTGACCTTGAAATAATAAATGAGAGATGGGTAGACTTAAGGACCTAAGGTGGTAGTCTTTGGTGTACTTGATGTTTGTTAGGTTCTAACCTGTTTGTTGATTGTGTTGAGTGATGTTATGTTTGTTTGTATCTACCGTCTTAAGGTGGATCTTTGTGTTACCTAGAAGAAGTATACTCTACCGAAAATTTGAAGATTTACAAGCCTAATTGAAGTGTATTTCTTCTTCATCTATGAATTCTCTCGTCCTTATTGTTTTATGCTCTCTTCCTTCTATCTAAATGGTTCTTCATCATCTAACTTCTTTTCCCCTTGAAAATTACTCTTGTTACTTTCCTCCTCTTTATCAATTTGTACCATCAACTTCCTTATGTGACCTTTTGTGGACACCTTACCCTTTTTGTTTGTGGCATATCGTACTTGGTCGGAAGAACTTTGAATTTTGTGGAATATTAGTGTTTGCTAGAATGAATTTGTGATTTGAGGAAAATGGTGTATATCTTAATTCACCCTATATTGATGATTGGTTGTAACTCTAAGGAAGGGTAATAAGATAAGTTTGATGATTTTAATGCTTGATGCTTGCCATGACTAATGTATAGATAGTTCATAGTATTTGATGGTGTAAGATTGAATGAGTTGGCTAAGACTTCTTAACCCATTAACGGGTTAATCTTTTGAATTTAGGAGTTTAGTAATATTAGAGTGTCTTGAGGATCATGTCTAAATTGGAGCTAGTTGTTCTAAGTGAGAATATTTGGATGATACTTTGAGGTGTAAAACGCTTTTGAGACTAAGTGACTTCTTGTGGATTCTAGTTTATGTGTTAGTGTATAGGCTTGGTGAAAAAGCATTTGGCTATAGTTCTTGGATTTAAAGATACGATCTTATCTTATGGTATCGGAGACTCGTTTGAAGTAGTAAGGTTTCGTTGTAAGTTGAACCATATTACTTGAGGATTATAGATATGTGAGAGATTCGATGATGTGATCTAGGATGGAAATACCTTGGGATGTTAATGATGAGGTTTGGCTTGATGTTGTACTTTGATAATAATGAACTCGTGGGCTATAGACTTGAAAATGACCGAGTATAAGAGAGTATTTGTTAGTCTTTCAATTAAAGAAACCTTTGAGGTTGTGTTGAATATTTGAGCTAAAGGAATGTTATTATACTTGAGTTGCAATTCCGCAATTGGGAATCCGTGTGATATGAAAGGATGGATGAATTGGGTTGTAGTCGATTTATCAAGTCTAGGTGTACCTTACTTTGATGATTGCTCGTGGTATGATGGTCCCTTGTAAGAGGCCTTTGTAAAGGAATAATTAAGTGGTTTTATTATCGCATTAAGTTTGAAAGGAGAAATTTTGTGGATTAAACCTTAAACCATTACCCGTGCCATTGTCCCTTTTCATTTCCATTCTTGAATGCTTTTGTAAAGATTGATCTTTAAGAAATCGCATACTCGTATCTTATTTCTTACGCGGATATCTTCATAACTCTACTATCTGCTTTGTCTCTTTCTTGCCCTCGTTATTTTCAGCGTTCCTCTCTTTTAATCTCGTGCCTGATTTTATTCTCGTGTTCTCCTTGAGATTTCTTATCGTTTCCTATCTCGTTGCCGCTTCATCTTTTCCTTAGTGGATTGGATATTCCGTTTGTAAGGCTCAGAGAGTAAGAGTAATGTATTTTGGAATTCTTTAGTTAGAAGATGTGTCTTTGGATTGAGCAAAGTTCAGGTTGTATTTGATCATGAGAAATAAGACTTAAGCTCTAGGATGAATCCTAATAGTGATAATGTATCCTCTCTTGGTGATGTTAGATTCGGAGTTTGGTATTGTAGTGTTGTTTTGAGAATTGAGTTGATCATGATAATAGTTTGTTGATGTTGGGTATTATAACGGTTGCTTGGGATATCATTTGGGAATTAGATGTCTCTAATTGGTGGATTCTAAAAGAGACTTTGCTTTAGGGTAATTGAGTTGGTACCCAAAGTTTGAGGAGTTTTGTCATCAATGAAAATCGATTCATTTTGAGTTTTAGATGAAATAGATGATTTGAATGGTTGTTTGATTTCCAAGTGATTGGTCATTTGCGGTTTGGGATTAGTAATTCTCTTTTATTCTTAAGGAATCATAGTTTGAAATTGAGAAATGTTCGTTGCAAGCTTTGGATAATGAATGCTCGGTTGTTATGGATTATAGAATTGGAATGGTGAGCCCATTCATCTTATGATTGGTGGTAATTATGCTTTTCTAGATGTAATTATTTATGCTTGTGGATTCGAGTGTAATAATTGACTGGACTAGGGATGTTCGAATACATTTAGGAATCTTTCATGTGGATTATTTAATTGTGGATTTTCCCTTGTCGATAGACCTTAGTTAATGCTAGTTGGATACTAGATATTCGGGTTCGTAGTTTGACCTGATGATTGTTAAGGATTTTGTAGAATCTAATGATTGAAAGCGGTTAAGGTATGACCGAGATGAGTTACATTCTTTTGAGGACTAGCTTATTAACGATGTTTGTGATGTTAATTGGATAAGCCCTTAGAATGATGTGGCTATAATTTGGGTTTGGCGAAAATGCCCGAGAAATTGACTATGATGACTTTTGTATTTGAGTGGAGTGTTTGGTTCTTAGGCTTTCTTTCCCTTTTGAGCAATTGCTTTGTCGTTCATTTCTCCCTTTGCCTTTCAAATTGACGCTTATTCAATTTGTTATTCTTTGGACGTTGTCCTTCTTTCCGCTATTACTCGTTTCGATAAGCCTTCTTGTTTCTTTTTACTCGTTGTGTTTATCTTTTATTACCATGATTGTGAGTTTGATGTTCAAATTACTTTTATGTGTGTGCAATGTTTGGTTGTCTTGAGTGTACGAATTTAGAAAATTTTCAAATTTTCATATGGTATTTCTAAATTAACTTTTCAAAGAAGTCTAAAGATGGATTTTGTACCCTCTTTTTGGAGGAAATGGATTTCTTTCGCTTTTATATTTGGATTTTACGTTTGGTTGGATGTTTGCACTTGTTATTGGAGACGTCTGATAATTAGTCCTGCACTTACTAACGTTTGTTTTGAATTTCGATTTCACTATTTCGACTTTAATTTGATTTGGATAAGTTGAGTTCTCGTTCGCGACGAGCATTCTTGAGATCCGTAAGTAAAGTTTCACACTTATGAAAATTCTTCCTTAAACCATTTTCGAGATGAACCTCGTTTCATAAAGATTCCCCTTATAAGAGTTTTCGTATTAATTTTGAAAACCGATTCTTGTTCCTTAATACTTTTGTTTTCTACTCTCAAGTTTCGAGGACGAAACTTTTTAAAAGGAGGGGTGATTGTAACACCCGGAAATGTACCCTATTTTTCTAGTGAAGATATTTTACGGATACTTTTCAGCAAATTTAAGTTTTAATATACAATTTTAAGTTTCGAGTCGAATTTAGAATTTCCGAGTTCGTATTCGGAATTTCTGCGAGATTCCATGAAAATCCCGTCTTAAGGCGAGTTTGACTTTTCTTGACTTTTGAGTCGAGTTTGACTTTTCTTGACTTTTGAGTCGAGTATGACTTTTCTTGACTTTTGAGTCGTGTTTGAATTTTCTTGACTTTTAAGTCGTCTTTGACTTTTCTTGACTTTCGAGCCGTCTTTGACTTTCGTTGACTTTCTCCTATATATACTCCCTCATACTCACCTTAACCTAATTTACTCCCTCACAACTCAATCTTCTTCTTCCTCACCATAAACACCCAAAACCTAGCTTCCATTTCTTCCAAGCTTAGATTCGTCATAGTTCGTTCATTTCTCGCTCAAATTCTCGTAAGTTCGTCTTATTCTTCCCCTCTTATCTTCCTCTATCCGTATTGGTAATAAAATTACCGTCTTTCTCGCTTTTTAAATTATCCGTCTTTCTTAAGGTGAATGATATTCATCTTTTATTATCTAATTGTATGTAGGTGGAGACTAGGAAAGCTTAGTAACCGTTTAAAGACGCGAAAAGGTAACGGTGAAGGGTTACTCGATATCATTTACGTGTTTTAATGTGTTTTCCATGTTAGAAATCGTATTTAGAATATGATTAGTAATCTTAGGAATTGTGTTGTTGATGATGGTTGTTGTTAGTTGATAATTGATATGAGAATTGATGAATTGTGATGATAGATGATACTTGTATTATGCCTTAGTGAAATTGTGGTGACTTGTGTGACTCTTAGCTGTCCGAATAGGACGCAGGCTGCGTCGTAGGACGCAGGCCGCGTCACCCGCTGGAAACAGAATTTTTCCTGCACTGACCCCTTTTCGTAGAATGATCATATCTCCTTCGTTACTTGTTTGTTTTGGGCGTGTGACATCTCGTTGGAACCGTAAGAGGTTAAGCTATCACCTCGACTTGGAATTTCTGCATTCCCATATCTAGAACTCTAGTTATGACCGTTTGAAGTGGACCCTTGTTTTCGTTGGTTTCCAAACAACATTGTTTTGGAGAGGTGATCTATGTTTTTATTCATTATGCTTCATAAACTTGTTCTAATGCTTATGTATCATGTATTGACTCATGTTTATCATATTTAAACTTATATGATTCCCTATTCTCATGTTTTGTGACGGTTTTTGGTATGTTCCCACTTTGAGTCGGTTTTTACAAATGATACGGTTTGAGCACTATTTTGTCTTGTGCTTTGTACTCTCATTCCCTTGGCTACCTTCCCGTTCGTAAGGCTGGAATGTCGGAACGGAGAGGTATCCTACTGCTTAATTGCATGTGTAGTGGGCATATGACGACGTTGTTGGGAGTTGAACGCTATGCGTTGATCGACCCGGCCGTCAAATGTTGTATACTTGCGAGGTGGTGTTATTTGCATGTAGCGTACCGCTTGTTTGTGGCTGAGCTCTTTTCCGCATCTTTCGTGAATGTCGACCGAATTGGGGTACTCGGCGTCTATGATTGACCGAGTCTTGGATGCGAAACGTTTATCGCATGTCGAATCGGAACACGTTATTCCGAGAGTCTGGCCAGATTTAGACTAGGACCGTATTATTATCGTCGTCCTACCGGAGGAAATTAGTGAACATATACGAAATGTGATCGTGTATGCGTTACAGGGAAATGCTTATCCCGTGGATGCCTTTTAATCATACTTGCCATGTACACGATGCTAGTGCGTTTCATTTACCGTGAGAAAGGTCGTCTTTGTGTCGTTGTCTTTGAATGTGTGATTTCATGATTGTATTCATGGTCATTGCATGACTTGACACCGTCAAGGTCTTGGTTCGTGAATGGATGGTAAAATGTTGGATATTATGTGATCATCGCATGACTTGACTTGGTTTGTCTGTCGAGTCTCAATCTTATCAATCTTATACCGCTAACGGTGAGATGTAAGCCCTAGTGAGCGTATTCGATTGCCTAAGAGTGTCTTCCCCGAGTCTTTGAATAACATGATGGTTTCGGATTTGATTTCCACATGATCTTATCATTGTCTATAGAATTGCCTATCTTTTCTTATCGCAACTCACATGTATATATATATGCATGATTTTTACTTTTGTATTTCCTTATATGTACGTTTAAGGTGATATGGCTGGGAGAACCCGGAGTTACTCCCCACTGACTGTGGCGTTCATGTTTTTCATGAATGAACAGGTTGCTTGCTTGGATGCCTTTTTGGATATGATGTTTTGGGGTTCGGGTGTGAGCTAGCGGGCGTTGTCCCTGGAAGATTAACCTCTAGACGATTTTAGCTTATTTGCTAAACACTTGTTCTTTGTTAACATTTTGAGAGACTCCGTCTCTTTGTTATTTTCCGCACTTAGTTGTAATATTTTGACACTCCTCGTTTTATTTAACTTGCATGTATAAAAGTTTTTTTTAAACTACCTATTTTCGCAATATAATTCACATGCTTGTTTCTTTATTACTTCCGCATTCGCGAGGGTTGTGACACTATTCGAGTGCTTTTTTTAAACATTCATAGAGTGTTATTGGACTTGAGATGTGCAATGCAATGAAAGATATTTTCAGGACAGGTAAGTTGTTGAAGCAGTTGAATGCTACTGTGATCACACTTATCCCTAAATGCAAGATGCCTACGCAAGTATCTCAACTTAGGCGTATATCTTGCTGTAATATGCTATATAAATGTGTTTCCAAATTGTTGTGCAATAGGCTTGCTGATGTGTTACCAGATGTGGTTAGTATGAATCAGGGTGGATTTATAAAGGGTAAAAGTATCATTGAAAATATTCTGATTTGTCAGGATCTTGTCAGGATTTACAATAGGCAGTCTTGTTCACCTAGATGCATGTTTAAAATGGATTTGATGAAGGCTTATGATTCAGTGAGTTGGAAGTTCTTAAAGGAAATTTTAATTGCATTTGATTTTCCTAGTCAGTTCAAGGATTTGGTGATGGAATATGTAACAAGTACCTCGTTTTCCTTATCTTTGAATGGTGAAATGTTTGGGTTTTTCCCCGGTAAATGTGGACTGAGACAAGGAGATCCCATCTCCCCATTGTTGTTCACTCTTAACATGGAATATTTGAGTAGGCTTCTGAAGTGTTCTACTGCTCATCTACCTTTTCAATATCATCCTCTTTGCAAGTCACTCCATTTAACCCACCTTATGTTTGCGGATGACTTGCTTATTTTCTGTAAAGGGAATTCACATTCCATGATATTACTGTTGAGAGCATACTCAGCATTTTCGGAAGAATCAGGCCTAAAAATGAACTCTCATAAATCATGTGCTGACTTCAATGGAGTGAATCCTGGTTTGAAAAAGGAGATACATAGTGTATCAATCTTTACTGCAGGGAGATTAGCATTTAAGTATTTGGGTGTTTCTATCACTGCATGCAGATTAAAGAAGGCTGAATGCTCCATACTTACTGAAAGGATAGTTGAGACGATTAGAAATTTAGGGGCTAGAATGCTCTCCTATGCAGTGAGACTTGTGCTAGTGTCTTCAATCTTGGCCATTATGCACAATTATTGGGCCTTAATGTTTGTCTTACCAAAAAGAGTGATCAAAAGAGTGGATGAAATTTGCAGGAATTATCTTTGCGAGGGGAGTAGTGAATATAACAAAGCTCCTCATATTAAGTGGCAAAGAGTTTGTGTTCCTAAGAAAGAAGGGGGATTAGGATTGAAACAAAGCTTGGGTATGAATGTGGCAATGGTTGGGAAGCTGGTATGGTGTGTTGTTGTACATCCTAACAGACTATGGGTAAAATGGGTCAATTTTGTTTATTTAAAGGGTTCAATGTGGCTGGATTATACTCCTACCTCGTTTTCCTTATCTTTGGAATGTGTAACAAGTACCTCAAGGGATCAACTGATCACCACCGTCATACGACAGTAACGTCAAACTCAATTGAGCCAATCGTTACCGATTTATGTTGACCAGTTGACTATAATATTCATCATCCCTTTGTATTCTTATTATTGAGATTTAATTATGTGATTGCACAATTGTTGAAGACACTCACTCCAACAGTTTCCAGTTCCAAAACTTGCCTACCCACACTCTTAGCCCATGCGATGAAATCATTGACTGTAGGAGAAATGGTGGAGTATCTTCCCTCGTTTTCTAACATATAAATCTCATCTTCAATTGGGGAAATGAGGTGTGAACAATTCAAGGTGGATTCTTCATCTGTAATCATCAGAACTCCAAGAGGATTCTGAGTATTGTTAGTCTTACCTCCAGGAAGTGTGGGTAGACGACCATCTTCAATCATATCTTGAAGGGAGTGCTTCAATTTGAAGCATTTATCTGTATCATGCCCTTTGACCCTATGATATTCGCTGTAGGCATTCTCATCCCAAAACCTACTTTTCTTTTCCGGAGCAGGCCTAGGTCCTATGGGTTGGAGCTTGCCTTGTTGTGTCAACCTTTTCAAGGCATTGGAGTATGGATCACCGATGCTTGTGAACTTCCTTTGTTCGGTTGTTCTTTTTAAATGGTTTAACAAGATTGACTTCATCGGTTTTGTTAGTAGGGCCGTAAGAACAACTTGTTGTGCCTTCCTATCCGCAACCTATCGTTTTGGACAAGAGCCCTTTTCGGATGTCGTCTTCGATTCTTTTTCCTAGCAGCGTTAAATCTGTAAAAGACTTTATGTTTTGGTACCTAAGATGGTTTGCATAAATAGGTCTCAAATTTTCCACGAACTTTTCAACAAGAGTTCAACCAGCTATGTGCTAGTGTTCTTCCACCTACTTAGGAAGTCGGTGAAACCTTCTTTCTTATTTTGGGTAAGAACCTCTAGAGTACGCATATTGACTTGGATTTCAGCATTGTCTGCATACTATTTGGCAAACTCGATTGCGTCATCATCCCATGTTGCGATTTTTTTGTGTTCTAGATAATAGAACAATTGCTTAGGAATGGTAGCGAGAGATGAAGGAAAGATCCTTAGGAACATCTCTGGTTTGATGCCTTTGATAGACATGTAATCCTTTAAGGCACGAATATGATTCAAAGGGTTTTCATGCCCCTTGAATTTTGGGATGTTAGTCATGTTGAAATTTGTTGGCATTTGGCCATTTATCGCTTCATATTTGCGATATTCTCCTTGTAGATGTCATCTCCCTTGAGGTAGATTAGTTACTCCTCCAAGTATTGGAGTCGCTTTTCAGCTCCTGTAAAAACAGGCGGGGGATTGACTTCTGGTTATCCTATAATGGGTGGAATGTTATCGTGTACACTAGGGTCAGGAATGTATGTAGGAGGTAGCCTAGTTTCTACAGGAACAATTCGGCCTTCAATGGCATTGAGGGGAGCATAAGCTTGGTCTTAACTTGTTTGAAGACAGATGAACACAGCTAGGACAAGATCATTACCATTTCCCTCGGGTTGATGAACACTTGCTTGACTAGTTCCAGGCATCTTGGAAACTGATAAGAGACCGAAGACGGATAAAAACGCGATCGACCATTATATCACACGTACTAAAAAAGACTCGACTTGTGAAGTGGGAGTGTGCCACTTCTTTTAAAGTGAGTTTTGAAAATGAATAGTTTTGAGATGTTTGTCTTAGACAACCGTAGTATGGTTGTAGGAGTGATGACTCGAAGTGGAGAAATGATTTTGACCAGACCCTTTAACAGAGTTTCAACTTGTTTTGCGCTACTTTAGGCCACCTTTGAAAATGTTTTACAGTTTTCTAAAGGAATTTGTTTTGAAAAGTTCGTCATGGTTTTATTTACGAAATGGTGATCACATATGGGTTATACATATTTATACATGAATTATAATGGTATGGTGAATGCATTTAAAATGGTTTTTCCTTTAAAGATGGGTTGTCATACCAAGCACTCAAACTTAGGGTATGTGGAGAGGTCAACGCCAAACATGAGTAAGGTCGGTTCCTAGTCCATTTCCTCGAGTAGTGAAAGCTCTTGATACTAACATGAGTATATACCATGGTATTGTCGACGTCAATCGCTATCCATCCTTAGCCCCAGATAAGAATTTGGACCGTCCGGACAGGACGATTTGTCGAAATTGGTTGGGTTGAGCCTAGGAAGGCCAAATCAAACGACCTAAGAAAGTCGAGTAATGAAAATCGAAAACTGTCTCGTACAAACTATTCCTTAAACTTGTTCAAGTTTCACACTGGGTAACACGTAAGTGTATAATCCCCAGCGAGGTCACCAAATTGTGGTACAAGCGGGACCACAGACCAGAACAAGCGTAGTGATACGCATTTGTGGAGCCGCCACCAATATTTATGGGAAATTAGAACTGTTCGAATACTTTATGCCTTGTCAAAACACAAAGTAGTGACATAAACACTAAGAACTCGTTACCCTTAGCATTCTATGTCTAGAATGACTCTCGTGGATGCCAATGAACACGGATGTTCACAGAGATCTGGAGTAAGGGGTGAGTGTACGTATTAGGAATCTCTTTAATCGAACACCTAACTCCGCCCGCCTCGATAGCGGCCTCTACTAATGATTAAGGAAATCGGTCGTATTTGATATGTTATTGATTGTATGCATGCAATGCAACATCCAACGTGTTACCCTAGCATATGAATTAGGCTATGTCGGTGAACACGTAATTTAACATTCAATTATGTCGAATTAAGATTTAGAATTGATTGAATGTGAAAGAAGAGTAAATTCATACAATACGATGGACTAATAAAATTACAACTGATTACAAAGATTACAACGCATTACGGCATCTACGTCAGATATTTACTCAAAACGGAGATTCAAGGAAAAGAAAAAGGTTTGAACAACTAAAAGACAGATTAGGAGTGATAATACGACTAATAGTTAATTAATTACGTAATTAAAGCTACGTAAAGGCGAAATAATAAGTTCAGTGACAGAAGTCAGATTAGGAGTGATAATAAGGGCAGCAACAGCTGCGTCCTCTGGAAGAGGAGCAACTCTCTATGCGTCTGTTCTTGAGTTGAATTCTTACTGTGAAGTCAGAATCGCAAGCAGTTAATATTCTTTGGTGTATTTACGATGGATCATTGAACTAAGACTCAAGTAAAAGTGATTTAACATAATAATTACTATAATTTGTATCAATAATGAATCTAGAGACTTGATATGAACGAATCGAACCTCTAAAACCCAAATTGATCCAAAGACGAAAATCCGCTAATTTCGAATTATTAGGGATCTAAGCCAAGAACAACGATTTACGAAAGATAAATACGAAAAGAATAAAATAAGAAGTGGAAAACAAAAGACACATAAATCATAGGAAGAAGAAGAAGAGCAGGAGCGGGCAGCCTTTGGAAGAGGCGCAACAGATGCTGTGACTCTTCGAAGAGGCGCAGATGCTTCTGCTTTTCTTCTCGACGTCTAATGACTACTGAAAATGTTTTATGAAAAGGGTTTTGATTTTAAAATCGATTTTGAATCTATTTCTGACGTGAACTTTACATTAGTAATATGAAAATAAAATACAATACCAAATAAAAAGACGGGAGTAACACCCTTAGACTTAAATGTTGGCGAATACGAGATTGACTAAGTTAACGTTTTAGCGATAGCTCGACTCGAATGTAAGCATAAAGTGCCCTCCTTAAAGGACTAAAGTGATTGATTATGTTGATTAATTGATTAATTAGGGTGTAGTTGGTCAAATTGGTCGGTCAATGCAAAACGTGATGGGTACCCAGAAGGATCTAAGCTTACGTGGTCGATTGATCAAGCATGTAGATGTCGATTAGCTTAGAGCAAGGTCTAGAATGCAAAGAGAGAGAAGAGAAGGGGCGGAACACTCGCGTGCCTTAAAAGTGAGAACAAAGCTCTCCTTTTATAGTAGAAAATGTGAAAGAGTACAAGAACAACTCAAACTTTTGAAAGAACAGACTAGGGAAGAACAACTCAATCTACTATAATTATAACTTGATGTATTATTATTAATAATTTGATAACTAATTGAAATAGAAGGATGAGATTGAGTATTTTTACTAGCCGTTCCTATGAAAATAAGCAAATCCTAGAAATTAGAAAATTTCCTCTCTCTACCTTTCTTTCTCATCTCTTCCATATTATTTTTAGGGTTATGATGTAATTAACATTTTATTTTTTATTTTTATTTCAAAACATAAATTTAGTTGAGCTTATATGTATTGTTTTTTAAGTAAATTGTAGTTTTGAGCTTAAACTTTATAATAAAGTTCATGACCATTAAAAAAAAATCGAGAAACTTTCTTTACGATTCTGAATGTAAACCATATCGTATATTACAACTGGTGGCAAGCGTCTATGAACTGAATATTATTAGCGATCTTAGAATTCAGACATATATTCTCCTTTGTTTCCATATTAAAGTATTTATGCAGTTTTTGTCAAAAAAATTTAGAGTACTTATTTTATTTAGTATATAAGAGATTAACCCTTACCTTTTGCATATAGAAAATGTTTCGTAAACTACAAAATTTTGTCATAGTAATTGTAAACAACTTGGTCATAATTGTATACCTTCAGTTGTTACTTGTTGTTACCATCAACATTATTTAAAGGATCAATTGTTAAAAACATCCTTTAATGTTACACTTTTTAAAACATAATACCTTATCAAAAAATATTCAAAACTTAATTCCTTTAACTAGCATTCTGACATATTTTGGTACCTAAGTGATTTTTGACCGAAAAAAATAGAAACTACCTGTTTTACCCTTGCCTTATATACCTTCTTCCTCAACACATAGCACTCTTAATTAACTCTTATTCTCTTTTTGTTAAACCAACCTAATAACAATTTCCCCCAAATAAGAGTACAATAACAACTATCTTAAATTGATATGTCTATCAATTTTGTTTGGTATTTGTTTGGAAGATGACTACTAAAAACAACTTTATCATTTGCATTCTTAAACTTTTTCATCTCAAGCTTTCATTTTTTGCTCTCTTCTTAGAGATATTTGATTTCTTCCTTCAAAATGGCTTCCCATTTTCCATCTCAAGTTTCCCATCTACCCGTTGGAACTCAATTTGAGGTTCATCACAGTTCACAGAATTAGCCTCAAACCTCATGAACCCTAATTACAGATTCATAAGCATATTATATGGGTAAAAAAGATAGAGAAAATAGAAGAGAGAATAAAGTGGGTGGAATGTAAAAGTGAGAGATTGAGATCAAATGAAGATGGAGTTAGAAGAATAAGATGACATGTAAAAATTAAAAGAAAGAAGTTGGTGAAAAAAGAATAAGGGTAAAATGGGGATAAAATCTTAAATTTGGAGGGAAATTTAAAAAGTCGACAGAATATTCCATTTTTTGGTCGAAAGTCACTTAAGGTATCAAAATATGTCAGAATGCTAGTTTAAGGTATTAAGTTTTGAATATTTTTTGATATAGTACTAATTTTTAAAAAGTGTAACATTACATGGTGTTTTCAACAATTGATCCTTATTTAAATGACGTGGGCTTAATATTAAATTTAGTTTATTTAACTAAACTTATGAATTACTAAATTAAATTAAATAGTTTCAAATATTCCTAATCTAAATATTTAATAAAACTAATTTGAATTAAATAAACCAAAATATGCAGTTAAATAGACCAATAACAACAAAACATATAAATATGAGGAGAGTTGCGATATAATTGTTAGTTTTTTTTAGTATGTTATTGTCTTTATTTGGTGCTTATGTTCCATGAATATTTATTTATTGGTCTCGGCACAACGATTAAGGGAAAATGAATGTGTGAGTTTCGGCCACACAAAACATACAACCTACTAGTATATGGCATATGACACACATAAACTATTAAATGACGAAATTTATAACTAATAATCGGGACGGAAGAAGTATTATTGTGTGTATTTTTAATTATAATATCATCTTTTAATAAGATGAGATAGATAGGCAGAGGGCTTGCCAAAACCAACAAATACTTACTGTTATGAATGTCCTAACATACATAAATCGTGATATACAAACTTTGGATTGAATCAATGTTGAGAACGATGTAGAGTGAAAACACAGTTTGCAAGAATGACGACCGACCAAAAGACGTAAAAGACGAAAAGGCAAAAGTTTAGGCCTGCAAATTCAAGAAAAAGGAATAATAGGAGGGCGCTAGGTCATGATAAAAGGCAGACCATTTTCTGTGTAAATCATTATGTATGCTCTTTTTCCTCCCCACACTTGGGTTATGCTTGCATTTTACTACTCCTCCTCTCACTAATTACTAGTATGCGGCACTACTAATTGCTACGAGTAATTACTACTATTATCACATGCAATGCCTCTTTACAGAAAAAAATGCTACTCAAACACAGAATGAAACCAACCGGGCAAGATCCATGTTCGAATATAAGTCCATCCCCATCTAAGGTCATGAGGGAGGTCATGACCTTATTGGGGTATCATAATCAAAGTTTAATAACAAATTTAGCATGACCTTGCCCTAGTAAAGGTCAATTTTTGACCTTTGTGGGACCTTACTTGTGTGCCATTGTTAATGGGTACATCATTAAAAAACAAAAAAATAATATAAAGCATCTACTATTTTAATTGGGAGGTTGTAAATGGGTGGGGTGGTAAATGTGGGAAATGATTAAAAATGTTTCAAGTAATGACTTTCAGCTTGGGAGGTTATAAATGGGTCAAAATAAATAAAAAGTGTTTAAGAGTAAAAATAGGTGCTGACCCAATTAACTTGACATTTGGTTGATGATGGTCTAATAGTAAGGAAACGTGTTCTAACAAATTTTCGACAATTATTAAATATAATATATATAAGATGTATTATGAAAATAATTATTGGCGGTTAGTAAACATCGACGACGTTTTCATTACGAAAGACAAGTTTGCTCTTTTGCACTCAAACTCTATATCTCTCTTCTCTCTCTCATCTCGAATAAACTTTCTCAAAAACAACCAAATTAAACTAAAAAAAAAATACAACAATAATTTTTCTAAATCGATTATCATAACGGACGAACAATTTTCGGTACATTTACAAATTAATAGTAACTTAAAATTTTGTAATTTTTTTTATTTTGGAATATGTTATTTGTTTATTAATTATTATTTTTGTTAATTGATTTACGTTACATTTAGTTAAAATCGAATTCAATTGCGGAACATAGAATATTTAATTGGAAAAAATACTCCATGGATATACATTGATACTCAACTTCCTAACCATGGTCAGATTTTGAGTTCAATGTCCAACCATGGCCAAACATTGAAATCAGACCATGTCCAACGTTGAGTTCAATGTCTCGCCATGCTTAGACGTTGATACTCAAGGTCTGACCATGGTGTAGTCTTTGACATTTTTTTTCATGATACCGACATTTAGTTATTTATATAAGCCGGTTTCTAACCATTTTAGGTTATTGGATGTCAAGTTACTAATATATTTTATATATTTGTTCTCTAATAAACTTCCTATTTGCATGAAATTGATTTCGGTAATAATGACATTGATTACAATCATTTTTTTAGACAACATTGGATTTTGCGACACGTGATGAAACCTTTAATTGGGAGAAGAAGATTGCAGCCTTTAATTGGGAGAAGAAGATTGCAATAAATAATGGTTTTGCTTTGGTTAAAGCAAATAACGGGGCCAAAAACAGAAGACAGGACAAGTTGTTGGCTTCGCACTTTCGATTTTCAAGGCATCCGATGATCCAGAGAGCCGACGGAGGTCAATTAAGTGTAGTTGTACTTTCCATATCAAAGTCATGCATAACTACCCGCGTCAAGGTGACGAAAGCGGGTAGATTGAAATATTATCACCGCTAAGGGTAAATGGTTTCACAAACATGACACGACGGTTTATGATGAAGGCAATCGACACTTTGCAAGATTGGATGACGAGGAGAAAGCCTATGTGAAGGAGCTATTTAAGGTCGGTGTTCTCCCAAAAGATAATAAAAACGGTGTTCACTAAAGAACGCCGGGGAAACCTCAATGGTCAAATAATCAGATTTTTAACGAGACAAAAACCGAGGCGGGAATTTAGTGGTGGAAGGAACACTGCACAACAAATTTTTGCTCTTGCCGTCGAAGCGAAATATGTGCAGTGGCATGAGACTTATCCCGAGACACGACAAATATGTCATATATTCATTGCGCATCCCGTGTGAAGCTCTTTCGAGCCTGTCATTATGTCATGCTCATTGATTCGACATACAAGACAAACACCTACAAGAATCTACTAGTTGAGATAGTAGGTGTTACCCCGGCCATCTCTTCGTTCCTTATTGCTTGTGCACTGGTTCCTACGGAGTCTGAGGGTTCTATACGTGGGTGTTAAGGAGGTTGTTCGACATTCTTGAGTGTGTTTATGTTTCCCCTTCTGTATTTGTTACAGACCGGAAGTTGGGTTTGAGTGCTGCTCTGCGAGAGCTATTTCCCGGTTCTAGTAATTTGTTGTATCGTTGGCACGTGAACCTCGCAATCAATGCCAAAGCCATGAACTTTTACAAGACAGAGTGTTATAGAAATCATGTCTACTATAATCTAGAATTGGGGTGGCTAAGGGTGATCAATGCATTTACCGTGGAACAGTTTCAAAAAGCTTGGGAGTGGTTTTCGCATCAAGTAGGTAACCCGTCGTTTGTTCTCATTGTTGCTAGGGGCCGTGTCCACGAAGGCCATAGAAATATTGGAGCAAGAACTTGGGAGAGGTCTCGTTCTTGGTGTCGAGTTAGAGGAGCAGTGTGGAAATGTACTTAAGAAGACTCATGGCTTACCATGTGCATGAGAATTGGTTGATTTTGGTAGAAGAAGTAGGAAGGTCCACATTGAGGATATTCATGCTTTTAAGAAGACTTTGGTATATAATAGTTTTTATCAAATGCCGAGAACCGATAACGATGCGTTCAATGGTTTAGTGGAGGAAGGGAAAAAGAGTGATTCAGCTTCCCGTAAAAGAGTCGTAAGAAATTTACGTGACGGCCTTCATCCGGAGGATGGGGAAGTTCTGCCACCACCTTAAGGAGCACCCGAAAGGCCGTCCAGGAAAATCTACTACTCGGAAAAGGTTCGCTTTCGAGCATAGTCAAAGGAAATATGGGACACTTAGCACCGAAGAATCAACTGCCCGTTATCACCTATTCGGGGACTTTCTTTCATGACCGGCTTGTGCTCCGTTAGAAAGACTATACACCTACGGCCTTCTATCGACTTGGTGTAAACGGTACGGTGTACTAGAGGTTCTTTGAGGCCAGTTTGATGGATGGGTAGATGTCGGAGATGATGATCACTGTGGTTTTCGGGTTATATCTCATGCTCAACGGTGGCAAGAGGGGGACTACCTTCAGATGAGGATGTGGTGTGGTCGAGAGATTAGGAGTGACGATGTCTACAAACACTTGTTCGGAAATCAACCGTTGGCTACGACGGGTTTTGATAGGGCTTGATTCCACTTTGAGGCGTGTCGAGTTCTTTCTTGAGATTCCATGTGGTTCGGACTATTGGATGAGTGGTGACCACTTACTTGCGTTTACAACGTCCTTCAACGGGACTATTTGTGTTATCGGTCATATCCGAGGGTAAAATGGAGAGAGAATTTGGGCCGGGTGTTGTAAGACAATTTTACTACTTAAAGCCTCGATTCCAGGTCAAATACCTTTTGGTGTTATATGGATTTTAAATTACCATAGTTATTGGATGCGGATGTATTCAATAGGGCCAATCGAGGATGTTACCATGCCACCACTATCTCCCACTTGAGTTACCTTCAGACACGAGAGTGTTAGCCACCTCGATACTATGTACCAAAGAAACATTGTGAACTGGAACACTTGCATGGGATCCACTATGGAAGATGTTGAAGAAGAAGAAATGACAAGAACGATGTTGATGATGATGTTTCAGCGAAGTTGAGCTTTGATTAAAAACGTTATTCATATTATAAAATTTTTTGGTTAGTTTTTTAATATTAAATTAGTTTATCTTATTTCATTTTTGTATGTTATTCCATTAATTGAGTTCTGACTAATTGGACTACACAACAACAAAACTAAATTAAATGGAAAAAATCGGAGAACTGACAACAATAAAACTAAATTAAATAAAAAAACTAAAACAATAAAACTAAAATAAATAAAAACAAAGTAATTCAATAATATTTAAGACATAAATAAAGTCAACAAATCTAATACATAACATAAAACATAAATAAAATCTGGTACTAGTTACCTTGATCAGGGTTATCGTAGTACAAACTCATCTGCTTAAATAATAAATCTAAATAATGTCGATCCTCCTCCTGAGTAGGGTGCTCGTAGACCTCAGAGAACTGGTGAATAAGTGCGAGGGCAACCTCCGGCTCACTGTGAAACGGAAGACAACGAAATTGGAGACGACGATCGAGGGGAAAAAGTACCGGTGACAACTATTATCGTACCATCTCATGTACTCTCGAGCAACCTAGAAAGACATCCTCACTCGTTGGGACCAGTGAACGAGGTCGAGGATGGAAGTCTCGTACCCCCAAATAATATCGGGCTCGTGGCCAAAGTCGACCTTATCACCCTTCTTCGCCGGGATAGTCTGTACATACCTGAACTAACGGAAACACCGATCACTCTTCTACGACTCTACTATATGGTGAAATCTGATAAAACCCAAATAGAGCGAGGACCTTGCGTACCTTGGTACACGCGACCTGTAAGGCATCCACTGCACCTGCTCTGCCTAAGCCCGTCTAACCTTTAATAATACATTTGTAACTCATTCGGGTCGCCCTTAAACCGCGAAACATAGGTCCAAGTATCAACATGTGGCCTCCCTACCATATAATCTCCGCCGTGTGGTTGGAACTAGGGAAAGTACTCGTATATCCACGCCTGCAATATCAGTAGACACCCACTAAGACCACGAGCCTCTCGTTGTGATGCCATGCCTAGTTGCCGGTACAAATAGGCCAAACAGGCGCCACCCCAAGTGTACTCACTAACCTGACCGAGATCATGAAACAAGGGTAATAACTGAGCGAAAATCCTAGCCCCGAACATGACCATGAACAACGTATGTCCGAACAACATCAAAAAATAAGCCCGAAGAGAGTCATGCTCGTTCCCTTCCTTAAAAACCTTCCTCAGAGACAACATCAACAAGCCACGGCCGACCCTTGTATCACGATGGTACCACCTCCTCGGGATGTATCCTAAAAATGTTAGCCACATTCCTCTTCAAGCCCACATCCGCCCTCGTGAAAATCTCCCCCGCCTCAATCATGCCGTCCACAAACACCCTTGTACCACAATACTGTATCCCAAGAATCGATTGCACATCGTGTAGCGTAATAGTAATCTCTCCAAACGGTATATGAAAGGTGTTCGTATACGGCTGCCACCTCTTCATAAAAGAACTCAAAAATTTATCATCCAAAGAGATGGTAGAACAAATCGTAAAATTCGAAAGCCAGTTCATCTTAAACCTACCAGCTACCTCGTCGCAAAGCTTAATCTTCCTAAACGCCTCCACAGAACCCAGCCACATCATGGTCTGACCGCATCGGACTCAGTCCAACTACCGAAAGCCACATGCCCACCAAAACTCAGTAACAAAGAAATGTTATGGGGCCCTCCAGCAAGCGAGCCTCTAAGGAGCCAAGAACTATCCCTAGGGAGGGTTCCTCCTCGGCGCCCTCTCCGAACCATCCTCCTGTTGGAGTAGGTGTCCTCCACAATAGTGCGCCACATAATAAATCTCTTTAAGGAATATAATGAGGATATTTATTGACTATATATATATGATTAGTTAGTTGATTAACGTAAATCAATAACGGTTGGCTGACTAGAATTTGACGTAATTGTCGTATGACGGCGGTGATCAACTGATCCCTTTCGGTCACATCTACCGGATGAGACCCAAATAGTTACTAATTATTTGTATATGATACAGTTGATTAGTCTATTACATATATTTGATATGTACGAGAGTTAATTGGTAGAAATTGAGTTAGGAACTCAAATTCGATTAACCTTATTTTTCAATTATGCAATAATTGACTAATAAATTTATATCTTATTTTAATAAAATTAAATCAGATCTAACTTAGTTATTAATCGTTAATTTACTAAATTAGTTGAGGTTTTACATGTTTTTTTGAGGTAGAGGTAATTAGTTAATTATATTTACAAGGAGTTGTATAATAAATTAACTAAGCATTGTGGGACCCATTATATATTGATATAATGGTAAAATATCACTTAAATGTTAAGTACATATTATTTATTCATTTATGTCATATAATTGTTATATGATCAAATTAACACTTAATTATATAAGATAATTAAGCATATGATTAATAAGTATATGTGGGACAAATATCAAAAATCAAAATGGACCATAAAAGGCCACATGTGGCCGGTCATAGTAGTAGTGGAGGGTGATGATGGTTAGTCTTGTTCATGCTCACAAGTCACCAAGTGATTATGACATGAATAGTATATCAAAATCATTTCACTCAACACTACACTCCGCCACCTTGCATGAGAATTAAAATAAGAAGAAAAATCACCCTACATTTGGATGTAAGGGGGCCGGCCATATTGTCCTTAAATAGGACAACTGTTGTTCATTTTTCGTTCTAAATTCATTCTTGTTTTTCCTTCAACATCTCTCTAAAACTTCAACCTCTAACTAAACTCTCATAACACTAATATTTACTAAGTATTACTAGTGTAGTAATATATACTAATATTAGTAGTATTTTATCCATCATATTATCTAGTTAATAATAAGGTTAGATTATTTGGTATCATCTTGGTGCAACTTAAAGGAGGTCTTCTACTTTAGAGATTGTTCTAGGATCATCCTTGATTATAGCTCAAGATCAATAAGAAGGAGTTCTTATTGTGCCCATTTATTTCCATTTCAATGTGAGGAAATTTCTTCTTTTATATAATGTCTTTATATTTGCATGCATGTTACATAGATCATTAAACACTAAATTAACAAGTAATTTAGTAACTAATTAGAGGAGTCTAATTAAGGTTTATGGACTTTCACCTCCAAACTCGAATAGCGGCCTTGTGTGTCCCGGGACAACCTGTGTGACAACGGTAAGTTGGATCTAGGGTTCGGTACGCACCTATCGTCCCCCTCCTCGTCACTCTCCGTCTTCTTGTCCTCGTCGACCAAACCCTCTTCACGATGATGAAAACTACCTCGTAACTCCTTTGATATCTGCCTCTCCGAATTATTGTTAGTGGCGGTATTCGGGCCACACCAAAAGACAATGCTAGGTCTACGTGCACTAGACGACTCCTTCAGAGCACGACACTTGAAAGCCGTGACTTTCTGATTCTTCTTACGATATTTGGGAACCATAATACTCTTTCCTTGATCCCCCATCTACATTAGACAATTCAAACCGTTGAATTAGTGATTATAATATTCCTAAAACAAATTTTAATCAAAAAAATTATTTTAATCAACTCTATTAAAATATTATAATTTTTTTTCCCGACCATGGACGGACTTTTAATAAAAAAAATCGAACCATGGACGATTTTTGAATACGAATATCCTAACCATGGAGGGATTTCCATCGTGTACCCATGGTGGGACGTTGAGTATCTTCATCCCACCATGAGAGATTTTGTTTTTTCTGGAAATCTCAGCATGGTGAGATTGAATCTCGGCAAATTAACAATGTCTCGAATAATCGAATAAAACACAAAAAAAATACAAATCGACAACAAACACGCCTCCATATTACCAACAAGCAACAAATATATTGCAAAAATACAATAAATCTAACTTATTTTAACTATATGTTAAAAACTTAAACTACCTAGATCTAATCTTAAAAACTTGAAAATTGACAAATTAACAACAACAACTACAATTACTGTAAGCATGGAAGGATAAAAAATCACAATAACAAAATAACTAACCAAAAATAACATTCATTAGCAATATATCTAAGAAATTACCAAAAAAAACACATACCAGATTGGCTCGCAAGTGGGCGGTGGATTGAGTGGCTGCGACCGGAGGTACAAACGCGGCATGGGGTGGTGGAAGGGGGTAGTGGTGCTAGTAGCGGTTGGTTCGAGATGTGGGATTGTGTTTTGGGTAGTTTATTTGGGAAAGTATTAGTGTAGATAGAGAGAAGGGCAAGGGCAAGAGTCGTCTTTTTTTCTTTAAAAGCGCCGTCGATATTTCCCAAAACGTCGTCGATATATTACAATCCGGTAATTATTTAGTAAACTATCATTACTTGCTGAATTAATAAATTATAAATATGATAATTAATTAAAATAATATTGCATTAGTGACAAAAATAATATAATCTTATGAATTTACACATATAAGCACAATAGGTAATAATATTAATCTTCTAAGGACACAGATATGATGCACCGATTTTAAGTTAGAAATAGAAATACTTTCCTTATTCCACTTGGATTATATTATGCTATGTGATATTTTATATAAAAGTGTCTTAGAAAGATGGAAAATAAGTAGTTTTCCATAGAAACCACAAGGGTGAAAATAAATTGTTCTTCCTTTGTACTGTCTGCCTCAAACTCCAATAAACGTATGAGATTAATATTGATCATTCATTTTCGTTCTAGCATACGTGGGTTTTCGGGTTGTGCTTTTGGTCCTAGTAGAGAGGCAACAAGTGTAACACTCCCAACTTTATGATATTGGGTAATTTCATAAAGTCGTTGATTTTCTAATTTTCTCTTTTACTTTTATTGGTTAAAATATTTTAAACCGCTAATTTATTATTAACTACCTATATATTAGTGTTAAGTTGTATTTTAGTATAATTGGGTAGAAACCGTTTTATTCCCGCTTGTTTGGAGTCTTGATTTGGATTCGATGCGAAATTCTAATAGAAATCGATCCACATTTGGTGTTCGGTCAAGTTGTGTCATTTGGGCCTTTATCCAATTAGGTGTAACCCCATACATCACCGAACTCCCTGATCCCTACCACTTTCAAAAATTATGAACTTTGTACTCATCATCTTCAATCTCCAACTTCTTCCAGAACCCCAATTTTTATGAAAGCCTTAAACTCTCTAATCTTCCTCATTTCTCCACCAAATATCTTAATTCTGGCGTCTATCTTTTCCTTTCCCCGTCCTCTTTCCTGCTAGGTAAGAAAGATCCATCTTTGCTAACTTTATAAAATCTCAGCTTATAAAGATGATACATTTCTTATCCCTTTTGTTTTAATTCTATGTTCTATATTAGTTATTGGACTTTTTAGAGGCGATTCCTTAACTTAAAGGCGTTGTTTTAGAAGATTTAAGGTAATATAGACGGGTTACTTGACATCACTTTGTTTGTTCATTTATGTGTTCTAGATTAGAATAACATGTTAAAGTTATGATCTTTGGGTGTTCTTGACTTGAAATTGTAATTATTAAGTGTTGCATAAGATACGTGTGGTTCACATGTTGTGGTATGTTTGATGTTTTTATTATCTTGTTAATCTATCCTATTTGTTTTAAATTATAAATTTGAAGTCATTAAGACTTGTAGGATTATCTCCCTTGATGTTAATCCTATGCTTGTGTTAGTATGCATGTGGATTTGGGATGTGGTTATGGTAAAACTTGTGTATAAATCGAATTTTGGAAGAAAATGCTAAGTTTTGTGCTGAATGTTGAGGTACCTGAAACTTTCCCGACCTGGACATACCCATCTCGTCCAGGATACGTATGTCTTGCCCAAGACAACCTTGTTCGCTTGAGATACACATTGTCCCATCCGAGACCGACTCGTCCCGCTCGGAAAGGCTGCCAAAACCCAATCACTGCTCGAAACTCTTTTATCCCGCTCGGGAAGGATTGGTCCCACTCAGGAGAGACTAGTCCGCGCGGGAAGGGTTAGGCGCACTATGGAAGGACCCTCCCCGCTTGGGAAGGTTGATAGAAACATTTTCTCCCTTTGTCCCGCTCGGGAAGGACATATCTCGTTCAAGACAACCCAATGTTTTCCTTCACCGACCCATTTTTGTAAGATGATAATATTTCCTTTGTTTCTTTCTTTTTTTAGGGGTGAGACCTATTGTTGGATTTGTAAGAAGATAAGCTCTCATCTGTAATTAAAATTTACGAATTTTGATGTCTAAAATTCCAGTTATGACCGTTTAAAGTTAACCGTTGTTTTAGATAGGTTCCTATTTTTATTTTAATCCTCTATGAAGGATCCGAGTCTAGATTCGTATTGTCATACATAGTACCAATGTTGAGTACATTGCATTTACTGTAACAGTATGTTTGGCGGGTATGATGATATGTTGGTTGTATATGAATTGGAAGTATGATTTGATAGTTTGGATGACTTGTATCATATCGTCTTTCCCCTTCTCTAGCCTCTTCGATATTATGGTTGCTAGTGGTGAGATACACACCATTTAGTACCTATATTATTGCCAAGGCGTGTCTTGCTGTGATTCGAGTCTATCATTTCTATATCTCTAATAGTTCTCACATGCTCATGTAGCATTCATTTTAATGACTGCACATGTTATATGTTGGTTCTTGCATCAGATTTTGATGAGTGAGCTAGTGAGAAATGTACATACAATGAATGACCTTCTTGTTGTACTTTATAATAGTTCTTGTAATCGTATTTGCTTTGTAGCGAGGGATCGGTATCCCTTGCATTCACTTGGGTGTATCTTGTATAAAATATTTCTTAACTAAGTTTTCTTTCCTTATGATTTAGTGACATTTGCGATTTTACTTTTATAGTTTTTAAAATATCGTATTTTCCGCTGCGATTTAACTATTTACCTTATTGTACTATCACGGGGTGTCACAACAAGTTGGCCCTCTTATCTTTTCGCAGTTTACGCTTCAAGCAGTAAATTTCCTCTTTGTCTTTTATTAAGATTCATATTATCATTACGCTTGTGATCCTAAGAAGAATGTATGTAAATTATTTCAAAAAATTTGGTTTACACAGATAAATAATCTTACAACGATAACTAAACATCTTGTATAAGAATTTATGATTGTAATAATATGCAAGTTTATTGGTTTAATTCAATTTTATAAAAGACTAGCAACATGTAATAATATTCATAATTAATAAGGTGATATATATTGCTTGGTAAATGTTTTTTGGATTTGGTTTTTATTAAAAAAAAGGTACTTTTTTTGTTCAAATGAACAGTACTCGGAGATACTGTTCACACGGGTAGTAATCACGCGAGAATTCAAGTAACTTCGGTAGTTTTTTTTAATGGGTAGATTTTTAAATTCACTAATTTAATAATACTCAATTTTACTTTGGATATTATTTATTTGATATTTTACCTTCAAAATAGTGCTTTAGTTTTCTAAAATCGATTTGGTTTTATTTTAGACTCGAAACTTCTTACAAAGTCGTAGTGCATCAAAAGCTGAACCACATGGTCCTAATGATCACACCACCAGCCAAACTAAATTCCATCAGAGCCAACCCCTCCACCAGCTGATTCCCAGGTCCCTAAGAGGTACACAAGGTCCAGCATGGAGGCAGCCCCTTGGCCACCTGTCAAGACCACATGATCAGCTATATTGTTATCCAATAAGGTTTTCGAAAGGTGCAACACAAGTCAAGTAAGAACAACATTCAAGTTAAGATCCAGAAAGAACATGTCAAGTCCAATACAGCCGAGTCCTTTCTTTTGCATTAGGTGAAGTATTGAAAAAGAATAAGGAGGCTTATGAGGTCATAGTAGTCCTTAGAAAGTCCCAAAAACCATACAAAGTAGACAGACAAACCATGAAGAAGACATGATCAGAACTTAACCATTTCATGAAAACAAACAAAGTGGTTTATGGTTTTATTTAGTTTGTTTTATAGCTTTTGTGTCCATACTTTGTAGCTGTTACTCTCGTCCCATTAGGTGACATTCTTTTTTATTTTAGCTAGTAGTTGGGAGTACCTTAGGGCCTCATATGTTACCTGCATACGAAGGTCAAGAATCAGTTATAATGCATGTATAAGAGGCTTGTCTGTCATTGGAATACTCAGATTGCTTGAAAGAAACATTTCTCAACCTTCAAACTTGTGCACTGACTGTAGTTTGAGCTAGGCATGGTTATCATTTTGTGTTTATGATATGAATGATATATCAAAGTTTGTTGGCATAAGTAAATTAGCTCTTTGATTGTCTTTGACTTAGTTGTGTTGTGTTGTTCAAGTTTTATCCTTCAATACTTTTTAAGCTGTGGAAGTTAGATTGATAGCTATATTCTCCTTAATCGAATTGAGTCACAAATACAAGTTATGTTTAGAGTCTTTTTATACCTGTCTGAGGGAAGAGGGCCTTAAAAATATTATAACTGCCCCTATAAGATTGAAACTTTGAACAAAAGTCAATAACATATCAAAGTTACTTTTTACAAAATTTTACAATTTTTAGAGTTCATTTGCTATTTTTAGTCTCAGTCTAAAATCCTATTGCATTCCTGCAACACCTGGGGTTTTACACTGTAAATTGTTTTTCAGAACTAAGGTTGAGAGCGTTCGTGTGTTCCTTATACCTACCTACATTTAAAAACACAAAAACAACCCGTGAGTGAAGAGATATTAGCAGGCATGGAGAACTTAATGGAGGAATTAACTGGAGTTGTTAATGTCATGGTCAACGCCCTGAACAGCTTGATGGCAAACATTCCAAATCAACCTGGAGGTAGATCACCACCCAAATGAGGGAGAGGTAGAGGATATGGTTTTTTTTATGGGGGAGTAAGAGGCAAACCTCTCCATGAGGAAGAGCGCCTGTCACTTTCTGATGAAAGTCACATGAGCTATGATAAGCAGCCTGAACCCTCATACAAACAATTGAAGGTAGAAATCTCTGAATTTTATAGTAGTCGTAATCATGAAGACCTGTTAGAATGGATTAAAGATATAAAGATGGTCTTTGAATATAGAGGTTACTCTGATGTTAAGGCTTTTAAGCTTGCTAGCTTAAAACTGAAATGCTCTGCTTCTCTATCGTATGACAACTTGAAGCATCAAAGACTCAAGGAGGGGAAGGAATATCTGAGAGCTTAGTCTAAACTAAAAAAGAAAATGCGAAATAATTTTGTCAGAAAAGATTAAACCCAGGATCTGTTTGTGAAGTTGTCTAAAGCTTAGGCTTGATGAAAGGCCTATTAACACTTACTTTAGAGAATTTGAACAACTAACCCCATAACATAAAGTCACTGAAAAATCTGAGCAAAGAATTGCTAGGTCCTTGAGGGTTTAGATAAGAGCATAGCTAATAGGGTAAGAATACAGCCTTTTGTTGGAGTAAGTGTCCTCCACAATAGTGCATTTATATAATAAATCTCATATGGAATATACGTGGCATGATTAGTATATTTTGATACTCCACGTCAGTTGATTAACGTAAATCGGTAACGCTTGGCTGACTAGAGTTTGACGTTATTGTCGTATGACGGCGGTAATCAACTGATCCCTTTAGGTCACACCTATAGGATGGGACCCAAATAGAATAATAATTATTTGTATACGATACAATTTAATTAGAGCATTACATATATTTGATATGTGACGATTTAGTACGAGAGTTATTTATTGGAAATTGAGTTGCGAACTCATTCCACTTAAGTTTATTAGTCACTTATA
>JAIUZE010073503.1:0-56261 GCA_022085475.1 Heliosperma pusillum | reverse complement strand
TGGAAATGGAGCAAGCTTAAGTACTAGCCATCTCTGCTTAGGGGGTCGCCTAGTAGAGTTTCTCATAGACGGTTATGTCATGGGACGGGGAACGGAATAGCTGTTGTCGCTAGGTATGATCAGTCTAGGACTAGGATGTTTTCCTACCTTGTGGTATAGCCTCGAGTTACAGAAGTCGACTATTGACGGTTCTAAGAACTTATGCCTGTTTGTAGAAGTATTGGTCTTTCATGTTTGTATGATTCTATGAATCTTAGAAGGTGAGATGCAAGCCGGCTAAGGTTGATAGAGTTTGGATTACCGGTTGTTACCTGATTCACATGATTACGTGTTGATTAGGGTCGAGTTGTATTATGGCCATGTTTTAAATGTAACCTCTGAGCTAAGATACTAGCTTCCCTACCTCGTAACTGATTCACATGATAGCCTTCATATGCTAGGTTATATGTTAGTTATTTGTTTCATAACATGAAAAGCATATCGTATATGTTAAGGCTTTGTATTTTCCATATACATCTCTTTTATGTTATTCATGTTTTATTAAACTCGACATTTCGTGGCTGGGAGAACTCGGAGTTACTCCCCACTGACTGTGGCTTCCGTGTTTATATTTAATGCGGTTGGCAGGTTTGTGATGCATACTTGGGTACATTGACGAGCTAGCGAGTGAAGTATTACCTTGGACCTATATTCGGTTCTTAGGATTGTATTATTTAATACACTCTTTTATTTCCGTATTTATACGGGAGATATGTCTCCCGTTTTATACTTCTTATGTATAATATTATTTCCTTTTTGTTATGAACCTTTTTCTTTAAGACACCTTTGTTATGATGAATATATTTTATGGTAGGTTCCGGTTTTAAAATTTACCGATTTTCACTAAAGTGAACCTATTAAAAACGTATTCTCATCTTTTATTTATTTAAATACTTGTTTATCTTTCCGCAAATTGAGGTGTCACGTCTAGCCTATAGCATGATGGTTACGGATTGTATTCATATGCTCTTATCATTATATATTGAATTGCCTATCTATCTTATCGTATTTCACATGTATATCTATATATGCATGCTTCTACTTTTGTATTTCCTTTATGTACGTTTTATGTGATATGGCTGGGAGAACCCGGAGTTACTCCCCACTGACTGTGGCGTTCATGTTTTTCATGGATGAACAGGTTGCTTGATTGGATGGCTTTTTGCTTGTGGTATTTTGGGTTCGGGTGTGAGCTAGCGGGCGTTGTCCCTGGATGAAACACCTCTAGACGTTTATTAGCTAGTTTGCTAATCACTTTGATATTGATAACATTTTGAGAGACTTCGTCTCTTTGTGGTATATTTTATTTTGTTTGTAATTATTTGATATTCCTCGTATTTCTATCTTGCATGTAAAAGGTTTTTAAAATACCGTATTTTCCGCTATATAAATCACATGCTAGTTATGTTTTATTTCCGCATTCGCGAGGGTTGTCACTGAACATAACTAATAACATATAAAAGATGAACAATGAACAATTAATGAACTAATGATAATTGAATTGAACAACAAAGGAATATTAGTAAATACCGATTACAAGATGGAAAATTGAAAGAACTTCACAAAATAAATTCAGCCCGACTCGATCGATCAAGGTAGCAGGTCGATCGAGCAACCTCCAAAAAATAGCTATTTACTTCGTTTGTTCTTCATTTCATCTTCAATTCTCTCGATTTCCGTGTCAAGCTTTTAGGACTCCGTCTTGCTGACTCCGCTATGCTCAATGTCAATTCAATAAGATCCAAATGCATCCAATCTGCATTAAAGCCCAATAAAAGCGAAAGTATCGACACTCTAATTATATAGCATATAATCAGACAATAAATGGCCCAAATCGACTTAAACATAGCTATGGGAGGCTTACAAGATGCATCACATTTGGGCGAATTATAACCTATAAAAGCCATAACATGTACCCAAAGTAGCAAACGCGAAGAATATATAACAATGAAATAACATATAAAATGCACATAAATGCATGTCAAAATAGAAGAATAATCGCATATAAAGAGTACGAATCACCTGAATTTTACAATGACATATCTAAAGGTGTGATTTGAAATTAGCCTTTCTTCTAATTAGAGGCGGCAAATAATGACACGACACGAACCCGACACAAAATTAACGGGTTTGGATTGAAGTTTAATGACCCATTTATGTAAGTGGGTCGACACGAACACGACACGAGATTTAATTGGGTCGGGTTTGGGTTGAGCTCTTAAAACATGAACCCGACACGAATAACCTGTATACTAAATTAATTCTAATATTTATTGATCCTCCATCAAATAAATATATTAAAACTTTCCAAAATTGACATGACCCAAAAACACGACACGAACTCGGCACGAAATTAACGGGTTAGGGTTGAGGCTTGATGACCCATTTATGTAAGTGGGTCAACACGAACACGGCACAAAATTTAATTGGGTCGGATTTGGGTTGAGGGTTCATGACCCGTTTAACATGTGACACGAACACAAACCCGACACGACCCGACCTGTTTGCCAGGTCTACTTCTAATAATGCCTAGAATTTACTTGGATTCAAGAGAAATCCAAATTACTTTAATTTCCCAAACGCGGTATTTAACCAAATACTAATTTTCAACCGAAATCCAGGTTTCTGAACAGGCCATAAATTCAATTTTAAAAAGGAGGATATAAATGAAAAATCGTAAATACGCAAGTAATTATAATAACTTACTCTTTCCCATCCAAACCAAAAGGTAACATTGACTTTTTGGTGGTCAAACTTAAAACATTTGACCAAGAATACCGTTCAAAATATGAAAATTTAAAAAGACGAAACTTATATACACATATTTGTTATGAAAATGTTTTTCATAAAAAAATATTTTGTGTACGAAAAAGTCGCGTATAAATGGAGAAAAAGACTAGTCAAAGTATTGTTTCGAAACCACCCAAAAGGCAATGTGTTACCTTTGATTTGAATGACAAAAGTATCTTCTTTTTTATATAAAAGTAATAACATTTAAAGAATCATATCGGCTCCTGGTTTTAAGTAATGAAAAAACATTTTATTTATGTAGGCCCCCCACTTTCAATGAAAATATTTGATTACTCCCATTTTTACTGTTTTATTTATCATCATGTTACTGGAATTTGAGTACAATTTAAATTCTTTTTATATTATCTCCACTATTATTTTAAAGTATTATTAAAATATTTGAAAGATAGTAGTTATATAAAAAAGCTAAATCATATATATCTATAAAATAAAACAAATAATAAATAAATTAAAATTATTAAACAAATAATTTATAGAATATCTAAAATGTACCTTTTTTTTTATCTTTATAAAATCATCACTATATTTGTTTAAAAAAAAAAACAATATCACAAAAATTATATCATCTTTTTTTTTTTTTATGTAGGCCCCCCAACATTCAATTTTATAATTCGTTACACTCGTGTGATATTGATTTTTTTTTTTACAAATATGGTTATGATTTTATAAAGATAATAAAACATATATTTTTGAGAAAAATAATGTCAAAGGTCACTTCGAAAAATAAAAACGTAATATATAATAAAACCGGAAGGAGTAGAACTATCGACGCGTCTCATTGAAAACGGCGCATATTTGTCTTCAATGAAGACGGATCAGATCCCCTCTCACAAGGAGGCGAGTGAGAGGACAAGTGAGAAACTAAATGGATCCCCACTTGCCCTCCCACTCCCACTTGCCTCATGAGAGATGATTTGACCTGTTTTCATTGAAGAGGGATATACGTCGTGTTCAATGAGAATTTGTGCAGAACTATAGCCCGTGCATTTTTACACGGGATTAAAACTAATTAGGCTATATTCTTTTCGGCTGAAACGAGCTAAACTGAATTAAATGGTGGTGAACTGAAGTAAAATAAACTGAAATGAACTGAGCTGAAGTGAATGAAGTTGAAATAAAACGAGCTGAAATTAAGGGAGAAAGAATAGAGCATTAGTGGGAAAACTCAAAAACCTAAAATCCAAAAAGAAGAGGGTTAATTGCGGTATGACTGTAGGTCCACCACCATCTGAGTCAAAACTACCCTTACCAGTTACGAAACCAACCCCTCCGTCTTCCCTTTTAACGTTCTGTTTCAAACTCGATCTTGTTCCAAAATTGCAGATCTTTGTTTCTTCTCTTTTACGCCTACGTATTTTATTGTTATTATATACTCCTATATACTGTACACCCGTCATTTTCTTCCTCTTCTTTCTAATTATCTCATCAGTTCATCATCATTTCCAATTCCCCCATTCAAACCCTAATATAACAACCACTTCAATTCAATTTCTATAAATACACTAACATTTACCTTCTATTTCACCTCTTTCCTTTTTTCCCTTTTCTTTTTCTCTCCCTTTCTCATAGGGAGAGAGACCCAATAAAATGACCTAACTTTTTTTAAAATAAAAAAATTTACTTTTTTTAAAATTAAATTTGTTACAATGGGCGGTGATGGTGGCGGAGAGCAGCTGAGCAACGCTAATTCACCGTCGATAGAGGTGAAGAAGTACGGAATTACGAAGCCGATCTCCGTGGCTGGTCCATCGGAGGCCGATCTTCTACGAAATGCTGAGCTTGAGAAGGTAATTTATCATTGAATTATGAATTAAAAAATTAATCTTTTGTTGTTTTATTAAATTTAGTCTGTTGGTTGTGTAGAGTCTTGTTGATTCGGGATTGTACGAGAGTAAAGAAGAAGCTGAGAAGAGAGTGGAGGTGCTTAATCGCATTCACGAGGTAAAGTTTTCTGTTTTTATTCAAACTATTAGTTTGTTAGTGATCCTCTTTTTTTTTTGTGTGTGTGTGTGTGTGTGCATCTTTTGGAATTTAGATCATTGGTGATTCATGAATGTTTAGCTATTTTCTTACTTGGGAAGTAGTAACTGCGATTAATTGCGTAAGCTAGGATGAGTTTTGGTTAGAATTGTAGAGCTTGAGTATAATGCTGCTTTTGATGATAGTGTAAATGGTGATTGATACTTAGAAGCAGGGCGCAATAATCTTGCTGTGTTTGTATTGAGGTTTTGATTTGTCTAATACGGAGTATGGGTTAAACAAGGGAAATGCCGTCTCATTAAGGTGGTGATTGTGGAGGAGAAATACGGGTAGGGTTTTATCTCAAAGTGAAAACAATTGGGATTCACCCTGCGGTATCCCCCCACCCAATTCCAAAATTGCTAGTTTTATACTTCGCCACTCAGTCCAGTCACCACTGCCACCCTTCCTTGTGTCTTTCTCCTTGTCTCTCTTCGGTCTAACCATTCCATCATCATCCTCGATTTCTTTTGTACCACCATCCTTGACTCTCCTTCGCGCACACTAGAGCATTCATCATTCCACCTACCCTTCTAATCTTTTCCAAAGCTAGATCGATGGTGAATGAAGCTAACTTGAGAAGTTTGGCTGTGGCTGGAGACAGTGGATGTCTGTTGATCACTTTAGTGATGATCGTAGTTGGAGTTGTCCATGCCTAGGTTTATGGTGGTGATGCAATGGTGGCTGCAGTATGGCTAGATTTGTGGTGGTGATGGAATGGTGGCTGGAGTGTGATATTGGTGAGATTTGTCATAATGAGGTTGCGGTTGACTATGATTGTAAATGTATTAACTAGTGAGGACGTGTTTAATAGGAAACATGATCAACTTATTGAATCAGTCATAGAAGGTGACACCTGTTGCAACTGACGGAATAGTTAAGAAGAACTAAACTGAACCAATATCACAAAGATGCTCAACTTTGGATTGTTATGAGATGAGAAACTAGTGGCATAATTTTCTCTCCACATAATTTAAACGAGGTCAAATATTTTAAAACTCACAGTAATACTCCCTCCATTTTTTTTCCTAATAAAGCTCCATAGGCTTATGACACAAATTTTTAGGAGAGTGAAAAAGATAGGATAGTGTTAGTAAGTTTTAGCACATGGGATCAGGATTAGCACATCTGATGACAGAGATGGAGGACATAGTGATCCCTGTCTTGTTGACAAAATTTACCATAAGAAGAAAGGAGGGTAATTTGACGAGAAAGCCATATATGGGAAATGGGGCATATTGGAAAAAATGGAGTATATTACTGTCTTCAAGACTCGTTACACTTATGTCGTTTTTTGGGGGAAGGGGGATTCTGAAGCATTTGGGGGCACTATTTAATATTTTAGACTAATGGCCTAAGTGAAAATATTTAGCAAAACGTATAGCATCTAGGCTCCTTGGGAGAGTGGGATTGGATAGAAGGAAGTGCCATGTGCTGGCACATTTGTTTCGTGCAATGAAGGTTGAATTTATATTTTTGGTTCATTATGCCGATGAAATAAAGAAAGGACAGATAGAATTTTATTTGATTGCCTAGAAGGTATTGTAGTATTTGTGTGGCCATGGAGGTAGCTAATTCAGCTAGGCAGTCATTTGTGTACCAGGTTATTAGATGCGCCCTCTCTGTTTAGGTGTACTTCTGTTTTACCACCGCTTCATCTATCATGTCTTATTTCCTTCCATCTACCAAAGGAACCTCCTAAGAAGACAGAACCATAGTTATTTTACTTGAAGTGATGCATTCTTTCTATTAAAGAGTCTGATACATCTTTACATCTAGCAGGCAGAAGTTTCTATTTCGTGTGGGGTAAGACTTTGTTTGGATGAAAGGATTTGAAGAGAAAGAGAGGGACACAAAATCCTTTGTTTGGTTAGAAAACGGAGGGGTAGGGGAATGGTTTAATTCCTTCCTACTAGCCTGATGAAAGTTCCTCATGCATAGGAAATATTTGGAGGGAAAATGACGTTGGTCCATTTCCTCTTCCCTCTTCCCCTCCCCTCCATTCCCTTCCTATTCCTTCCCCTTCTCTTCTTGTATTCAAATTCCAATCAAACGGATATTCTTTTGGATAAAACTCAGGAAATGGAAAAAGGAATGTTGCTTAATCCCTTGCATGTTTATATGAATGCTAATCAATCTTGAGATGATATACTCAACGGGGCATTGGATATAAGGAACTATAGACTAAAGAAAGTTCATGGAGAAGCTGCTTTTATAGATTTATTGGAGAGGTAAATTAACACATTAGAATAGATAATGATTAAAATTGTGATCTGGGATAATGATAGTATTAGCGTGACAAGTAATTAG
Organism: Heliosperma pusillum; assembly: GCA_022085475.1. Taxonomy (NCBI): domain Eukaryota; kingdom Viridiplantae; phylum Streptophyta; class Magnoliopsida; order Caryophyllales; family Caryophyllaceae; genus Heliosperma; species Heliosperma pusillum. The sequence goes on along the minus strand of JAIUZE010073503.1, from coordinate 49,082 downwards.
TTACGTAAATTAGTTGGTGAAGGCAGGCTAAGTTGCTAGTAGAATGGGAGGTAGTGCAATCAATTGCTGTTAAATTAAGAAATTTTCTTTTGAGGTTATCTTGCTAACATATTATCTTTCAGTACAAATAAATGTCAATCAGTAATACATGGTCTAAGGAAGGAAATCATTTGGATATACTAGCTGTTTGCGTTTAATGTGGTAAAAACTCATGGGATCAGTAATATCATTTGAAGGAATTTTTCATATTTGAGCCATTTATATTTTTCGAATTTAGGCCTTTTAGAAATATCACTCATTAATGTCATTTGAAGGTATTTTCCATATTTGAGCGTTTTAGAAAATTTAAAATGTTACTCTAGTGACTTGGCTTTTGTTACAATGTGTGAAAAAGCTTGTAATTGCCGTTATGCTGATTTCTGCAAATACTCAAGGCTACTATTGTTTTAAAGCACTCTTAAAATTTCAACTGGCGATAACTTTATTGTCAGGAAAGTTCTTTGTCAAAACAGGTACTCTTCTTTTCCTAAAACTGACTGGGAGGTTGGAAAATGATACTGGGAGCGTATTTCAATTTATGGGGACTGGTGGGAGACTGGGTTTTAATTTGACATTTCATATCATAGAACATTTACATGTGCTTCCTTCTTTGATGTTAATTATGATATTTATTTGCATTGTATTCTAAAGAGCAAACTGCGTTGTTTTTATTCGAATTTGTGATATAGATTGTCAAGGGGTGGGTGAAGCAGCTGACGCGCCAAAGAGGATATACAGATCAAATGGTGGCAGATGCAAATGCTTTGATTTTTACTTTTGGTTCTTATAGACTTGGGGTGAGTTAGATCTTTTGTTTTCGTCAAAATGTTGGGCTTGTTTGTATTAGTGGTTATTACTGCTGCTGTTTCGTTTAATTTTGTACTTAAATTAGGGTTTGATGTAGTATCAAGGGTTGTGCACACTTGCCTCACTGCTTCGGTGTACTTCTTTAGCTGTAACGAGCGATGGAGTGGTATGCTATTGAAATTGGATGAAATTCTGGGTTTATTCTGACTATCGTAGCACAGGATTGATTTTGTTGACCTGCAGCTATGAGGTGGTTTTGGTCAGGTTATGCTTAAAACTTCTACTTTTGCTGTTTCTAAGAGGAGGAAATACTTTTTGCTGCTTATTGTAATGAAACTTTTTATGCAATCAACATTTTCATGAACTTATGGAAATGGTTGTGTGCACTTTTATGCAGTGTTGATACGACCTTGCCTCCCCATTCCCTTGGGGACTCATTCTCGACAAAAATGGTTCCCCTAACCTCCCTTATCTTTGTTGAGTCTTTAGTGTCGTGCTGAGAACTTGAGAGGGTCTTCGACACCTATTATTGTGGCCTATTGGGGTTCTTTTATATGACCCTATTCTGAAGGTCTTAATTGAATTTGGAACATCTCCATGTGCTTGTGTAACTGCCTAGGAGACTGCTGTCTATGCTTTGTTTGTGAGCAATCTTTGAACCTGTTCTGTTATCGATTAGTTGCACTATGTGAGCGTGCCTAATGGAGTATTATTTGTAAACAAAGTGCGAGGCAGTCTCATTAAGTAGGACAATAGGTGAAGATAGATGATGGTAGAGAGCAGATGATAAGGGTGACAGCTGCAGATGCCTCTCTTTCATATTAAAGACCATGCTCTATGTATTTTCTCTAGTTTCTTCATCGTTGAAATGTACATGTCGAAATGGGATGAGACTGGACGTACTTATGCTCTATTTATTCCCAGAATTGAACTTACTGATCAGAAAGGCTGGTGCTCTTTTGGCAACTCATAATAGGAAATTGGAGAGCTTTTAGATTCAGGGTGTGAGTAATTCAGGCTTGCTGTTTTTTGGCATCAGGTTTAGTATGTTTGAGAGACCTGTGGCATCAATGCATCATTTCTTTAGCTCAACAACAACAACAACATTACTTCGGTGCCTTAATGGCTCCCGCAAGTTGCGGGGTAAGGGGGGTCGGATGTACACGTCTTACCCAAGTGACTCAATAGCATCATTTCTTAAGCTCCCTTTTTTAAAATTTAGTACACATTATTTTGCATCCCTTTTTGCATTGAGCAATATATGGAAAACAGAGCTTCCAGAAATGGCAACTGTTTTGTTGTAACAAAATGTTTCAAGAAGCAAACTACAATTAACTAACTGAATGGCTGATGCGATGATTGTAATTGAGGTTTGGGTTGGCTAGGTCAGAGACAGTTGAAGTGGGCTGACTCTTGTAATTTTGGTGCGGTAGTTTTATCTCTTACTTTGAGCGTTGGGAGTATTAGAGGATAGGAAAACCATTTTGGAGTATGTTTTTTCCTTAGCTTTTATGTGGTATTGTTTTTTAAGACAAATTATAGAATACTTAGGGAATAGTCTATGTGAAGATTGATTCATTTCCTTATGTTAGTATGTGGAATTTTATTTGGACAGCATCTTTTCCCTAGTAGTCTGTAGGCAAGTCATTGTCCTCTTTTGAGTTTTCTTTTTCGTTCCCCCTCCATGTGTAATCCACAATTTGGTCATGCTATTTGACTGCTAGATGACTTCTGGTCATGACGGCGCTGGACATTGCAAAATGTTTAAGCTGCGAATAGGATTACTACTTCATGGTTAGCAGGGATTTAATTAGAGCCGTGGATGCGATTTCGAGAAGAGGTAGAATTGTCACTATAGTCCTCTTCGATGGAATCCAAATCCTGTGTATATCATGTTCTCTTTGAAATTTTACCTTGTCTTTGTGTATTTACCCTTTGAAGGCCCTTCAGGTCTTTTATCTTGTTGCTTTTTAGTTTGTTTTTCTGGCATGTTCAGACCATATTAACGCTTTCTAGTGGCTTGATTGCTAGTCTTTGATGAGACTATCAATTTTGACTATGAAGATAAATTGGCATGTATTTTTCGTACTAGCTGACTATCTCCTGAAGGATTATACTGCATATATTTGGTTCTTTAAGGAACTAATTTGTTTTACTGTTATAGTCAAATCGACAGTTTGAGGTGAGATCGGTTTCTCTATGTGCTTTTATTGGGAAAACATGTTAAAAGAGATTCTTGTGAGTGTTACTTGTTGGAGCTTGTTGACCACTGGTTTTGCATCGACTTGCTTTCAATCATTAATTGTGGGAAGAAGGCTGGTGTAAGGTGGAATTATGAAATGTCTATAGATGAGAACCCGTGCATCACATGAAGAGGAAGAAGTTTGCTCCTTGTGAATCACCTCTGTTTTGGTTCCCAGGAAGTAATGATTGCTTAGGTCCATGCAAATTTGGATATGGTTCGGAGCAATTGTTAGTTGCTCAAGACCTTGCAGCGGGACACAAGAAAAGTGATTATTCAAGCTATTACCTCTTGTATGCCTTAATGAAGCATTTGTAACTGCAGTGATTATGTGTGCGCATATGGTATTATCAGTTTGATCACTCGTCCTTGTCTTCTTTAAGTTTTTTAATTATAGTTTTCGTGCTTTGGTTCTGTTACACCTTGCTGCCTGCGTGAGTTTTTTTGCTGTCATTGTTTATGATCTGTTTTGTTTATTGCAATCCCATGTATATAATTTCCCATCTCTCAAGTGACCCACACAGAGTTCTCCTGTTTAACATCTGATTTACTATCTATGACAGGTACATGGACCCGGGGCTGACATAGACACTTTGTGCGTGGGGCCTTCTTATGTTAATCGTGATGTAAGTTATGATTCAAATTGTTTTTGTGAAATAAATTATTATTTGGAAAATGTACTTAATATTACGTGGTTTATTCATTTAGGAAGACTTTTTTTTGATACTGCATGATATTCTTGCTGAAGTCGAAGACGTTACAGAGCTTCAACCGGTGCCAGATGCTCATGTTCCTGTTATGAAATTCAAATTTCAAGGAGTATCGATCGACCTCCTTTATGCCAGTGTATCGATGTTGGTTGTTCCTGATGTAAGTAGCACATGTCCCTGTCTAATTCGTCACTAATAGATTTTCCATGCCTCAGACCTCCATATGTTGTCTCTTATTACTTTGAGGTGTTTCCTATTTAATTATTGTGATCCAGTCCTGTAGTATTTCTACTTTGTTTTATATAAATTCCTTGTAGCCTTATTTCTGATCTGGAACAATTATTCTTGATTAGCATGTTCACACAATTTAATTTGTCTTCACTCATGTGCCAATTTTACGTCTTGATTGATATCGAACCAATTAGAGAGAAACAAACCCCCTTCAGCTTCTACTTTGTTTAATTCTTTATCAATGTCATTAAATTATGCCGTTGGGACTTTCTTGGGTATTGTCATCTCACCGTTGTCATTCAGCTTTTACTTTGTTTGAGAATATTCTAAATGCGTTTTGGTGGAAGCTTTTTCTTGCATGATTGATCAAATATCTTTTTTCGCTCTAGATTACACCCACTTACATTCTATAATTGAGATTATCACGACTTTTCTTGGGTGATGATGATGAGGGTCGAAGCATGTTTATTTGAATAAGTTTCTTAGGGTTATGTTCAAGTACTACATGTAGAAGAGTTTTATTCTATTTTTCTCGGCCATTTAACTAGCTAATACCTTATTGTTTCAGGACTTGGATATATCTCAGGGGTCAGTACTTTACAATGTTGACGAGCAAACTGTTCGTAGCTTGAATGGATGCAGAGTTGCAGACCAAATTCTCAAATTGGTTCCGAATGTTGAGGTGAATGTGAAACATCTGCAGTCAGTTTCTACTATGGCTGTATTGCTTGCATGCTGAGAATCACTTCTGACTCTTTATCTACTACTACTACAGCACTTTCGGACAACTCTCAGATGTCTCAAGCACTGGGCAAAGCGTCGTGGTGTATATTCAAATGTAAGATGTTTATTTTACTTTTCGTTGTAGAAATACTATCTAAAAATGGTATAATTTTCTTCTTCCTATGTATGTAGGTTACAGGTTTTCTTGGTGGGGTGAACTGGGCTCTTTTAGTGGCTAGAGTATGCCAACTTTACCCAAACGCTATTCCCAGTATGTTGGTTTCTCGATTTTTTAGAGTCTTTACACAATGGCGTTGGCCCAATCCTGTTATGCTCTGCCCAATTGGAGAAGACGATCTAGGTTTTCCTGTGTGGGATCCTCGTAAAAATCCCCGGGATCGTACCCATCATATGCCGATTATCACTCCCGCCTATCCATGTATGAACTCAAGCTACAATGTTTCAACAAGTACTCTCCGTGTTATGATGGAGCAGTTTGAGTATGGCAATAAAATTTGCCAGGTGAGAGCACAGGAGTTCTTTTGCTATTTGTTTTTATCCACTTGTATGACTCGGTAACCAGATCATCGTTATGGTTGTCCAGGATATTGATCTGAACAAGGCCCAATGGAGTAGGCTTTTTGAGTCCTATGTTTTCTTCGAGTCATACAAAAATTATCTGCAAGTGGATATTATTGCAGAAGATACTGATGACTTGTTGGCTTGGAAGGGTTGGGTGGAATCTCGGCTGCGACAGCTAACTTTGAAGGTATTTATATCTTGGAAGCTGGTGTTATTTAGGCTTCGTACCTTGTCAACATTCTCTTTAGTAAACAGAAAATTAGTACTAGCATTTTGTGGAAGAAATGACTTGTGTTGCAACAACAGCGTTACCAGTTACCTCTGTGCCTCAAAGGCTCCTGTGTTACGCCCTACACCTGTGTTAAACTGCATGAAGAGGCTATTTCTGGATAATTCATGATGGAAGTTACGTAGAAAATAGCATCTGCTGTCTGTTTGTTCTCAACTCAAAGAAGCATAACCACTTGAATGATTTCTTTATTTTATCCCGCGAATATAGACAAGTAATATCTCTTGTTCTTGTTGATTATGTCTTCTTACCTGCAGATAGAGAGAGATACTTTTGGGATGTTGCAGTGCCATCCCTACCCATATGAGTATGTAGACACATCTAAGCAATGTGCCCATTGTGCTTTCTTCATGGGCTTGCAGCGGAAACAAGGGGTCAAAGTCAATGAAGGGCAGCAGTTTGATATAAGGGGGACTGTTGATGAGTTCAGGCAGGAGGTGAACATGTACATGTATTGGAAACCTGGCATGGATATGTATGTATCACATGTTCGTAGAAAGCAACTTCCTCTCTATGTTTTCCCTGAAGGTTATAAACGACATCGCAGACAAGTAAGCCAGCTTGTTGAGAAAAGTTATGATGACACAGAAGGTGATAGCTCTGGCTCTACCGATAGATCTCTCAAAAGGCGTACGGATTCCGAGATGGGTGATCTGACGCCATCTCGACTAGAGAAGAAGGCATCAGTCAGTCCACAGGGGCTTGAAGCTCTTTCTCCGGAGGTTAGCTCTAGGTTTTATAGTCCATCTCCATTGAGCTGTGGTGAAGTGTTGAAATCAAATCTTACATCAGAGTATTTGAGCCAGTCACAAGATTCACTATCCTTTGAGCCGTTGGATGGGGATAAAAGTATAGATTCACGTGTTTTGCATCTAGATAAGGGAAGTAATGTCATATCACTGGTCATGCAAGGTTCATGTGACAAAGCAACGATAGTAGGAGCTTTACCTATGGATATGTCTGGTGAAGAGACTGTTGTTACATCACATGATATCTGTGATAGAATTAAGGATACGTGTCTGAATAGGATGAGTGATGAAGGTGTTAGTCTTGAAAGTTCTCAGTCTCAATCCTTCCGAAGAGCCAAAGATCTAATAGAGAATGCTGCAAAGAATGACATTATTGAAACAGTGGCTCACATTGAGCAGACGGAGGGAGCGAAAAGGGCCGTGTTTGAAACCAGTGTTAGCATCAACGGAATCAGCCGTGAGGTGAGTTACTCTGTCATGACTCATGACTTATATGGGCCTTAGCTTTCGAAAATTGGGGCAGATGGCCGTGAATATAAATTGATTATAAATTGTGGCAGACGGGGTCCTTGCAGGATAATCTTTGCGGACCAGATCAAGGTTTGCTTTCAGATAATGGACACAGTGGGACCAGTGTCTTCCAAGGTGGATCAACTGAAGAGATTGAGGTTTGATGCTTTCATAACTTCTCAATTTATTGATCTATTCTTTTCTATATTGCCATGATTTAGTTGGGTTATTCCATGCCCATGCTCTCAATTTAATCAAGGAGTGAGGACTGAGGAGTATTTTGTTGAACAAAGTAGCATGGTTTGTAGAGCTATTTGGCCGCGGTTACTGAGTTTTAACTTCTTGAGTGCCATGTTATTTTACAGTCTTTTTTTTTAACTTGCTCTATACCTGGTAGCTGGAAATTGATGATGAATCTGTGTTATGCAACTTCTACCCATGCTGATAGGTTGAGTTCCATGTTATTTGACTGAGGTTTTTTTTATTTTTATTTTTTGTACAACTTGCTCTATACATAGTTCCTGATAATTTGTTGCTGAAACTGCTTTGTGCAATTTCTTACCATGCTGATTGCTTAGATGTAGTATAGTTCACTGATGTAGTATAGCTCACCTTTTTCTCTGGCCAAAGCATGTTTGTTTAATACGGCATAATAAACTGACATGCAACTGCTGTTACGCTGCCTGACGAGTGCTAGGACCATGATACTAATTCTCAGTTTGAGACTTGAGTTCATCGCAGCTTGATCTCTGTTTTTGATACTAATTCCTGAGGCGTGCGATTTTCTACAGGCTAATGATTAGCATAGCGAACGAGCGGCTTTGCTATGCGATTTCCCTACTTTTTCTTCTAGTTCTTTTATTAATCCTTTTCCGGCGCCCTATTATTCCTAGATTTCTTTCCTTATATGTTAAACCTCTTTTAAAAAGCGGTTATTCTTGTACTCGATTTTAGTATGAGTATATACATAAATTGATTGCAAAAACAGGGCGCCACATGCGTATGAGGCAGTTATGCGCCTCATCTAGTCTGGCCTTCATACCTTGGCGTGCCTTGTGACTTTTAAAACTAACAGAAATCTTCAAAATGGAAACTTGGCGACAATGTGGTGTCACGACCATAGTTAATACCATGGCTAGAACACTGTAAAACCATAGATGTAATTGTTAGGGACTTTTCTGGTCTTCATCTTAGAACCTAACTAGAAGTTGTTAATGTTGTAGTCAAGTACTGCTGTGAGCATGGTCATAGAAACTCAAGGTAGAAGTTCTACTCCAGAATTCTGTTCAGAAGCCAGAAACAAGGCATGATGCTCAACTTTATTTTCCCCTTCACAAATATTTCATGACTTCTATTCTTTGGTTTCCTGGGTGGCATTTTCTCCTTTTTAGCAGGTTGAAGCCCCATGTTCGATTGCAGATGCCCTCAAATGTTTCGATCAGTGAAATACTTGTACAAAGAATTCCAGCAGTTTTGGTAAGTCCCACAAAAATTCACTGCTGGATTTAACTCTACTTTTCCGGGTGCAGTTTGCTCCAACTGGTTACATGGGAGCAAGCGTAGCAGCAACAGCATTATTCTGAGTTCAGTCGCTGGCCCGTTGTGTGATATTTGTGCAGGCTCTGGCCAGTTTAGTGGGCACCTTATGAATCAGGGAAAAAATGAAATGAAAAAAAAGAAATTTTTATTAAAAAAAAAAAAAAAAAAAAGAATTGTAGGATTAATTCTGACAGTATGGAATTCCGGAGTAGAATTGAGAAGTGATTTATGCGGCATTAGTGCTTTATTTGGTTGGTTATATATGTTTATTAATCGAATTTGGTAACTTCAGCTATACTTTAATGATGTATAGATTTCTGGTTATCAACTTGTATTCTCTTTAAATTGTCAGTTTGTTGATCCTTCCTCCAGACAACTGACAATAACGTGTGATTTTTATGGATTTGCGTGGATTTATAAAGGACACATTTTGTACTTGTTTAACTCTATCATGATGGAGTTACTGGTAATATTCTCCGGCTTAGTTTTAGCCCAATGGTTAAAACTGCGGCTTTGCAAAGCCACTTTTTTAAGTCTTCATATACCCTCTAATAATATTACGTAATTGCTCTTTCATGGACACAATTTACTTAAGGGTTATTTGATGGTAATAATCCAACCTATGCCTACCCTTCACATATTACTCCATACTAAGGTTTGACCGAGAAAAATCCTATTTATCCCCTCATTTAGCTTTTAGTGATCTTATGAAAGGGGAACATATTGAGCCGGTTCCCTAGCCGGTTCCCTTGAGCCGGTTCCTCACTTTGAACAATAACAAAAGAATCAAAACCCTTCAATTCAAGCTGTACAAACATGTAACTTCTTTCCTTTCCTGATACACAAAGCTTAATAAGCTAAATTAAGCTTCATGGTTGATTTCAGCTCCATCTAACATGTTAATGGTTGCCAAGTCTTGAACATTCATCATGAAACTCTCATCACCGTCACTATCCAAAACGACCGAATAGAGCAGCCCCCCATGGCAGTCGGAAGCCCAAATCTAGTGAAGGCCTTATCAACAACATAATTAGCTCGTCTCTCCACTCCAAAAACTCAAACTGACTCTTACTCTTCCTCTTCGTCAGCCTCGTCTTCAAATTCTTATCAAAACTAGCAACACAAGCTTAAGATGAAGCTGCTTATTCTTCCCAATCTCAGCCAAATCAATATCAATGTGCACAATCTTGTCCCGACTACCAAACTCATCCAATTTATCTGTCACACGATCATCAAACCTAACCCCGAACTCCAACAACAAATCCGCCTTATATATAAAGAGCATAATTGGCAAACACTAGAATCCTTAAGTTTGATGAAGAACTAGAAGTCTCATTATTAAACAACTTCCCGAATAAATTAAATCATTTTTTTTAGGGCCTGGCGTAAAAATTACTAAGAAATAAATGAGAGAATGATTAAGAAATAGAGGTTTGAAGATAATGAAATTAAAAAAAAATGGAGAATTCAAAGGACGGAGGAAGAAAGGGAAGAAGATAATGAATGATAAAGTTAGAAATAGAAAGATAAAGACCAAATAAAAGGTCACCTGATACTTCACCGGTTGTAACAAGTAAAAAATGGTTAAAGATCACTAAAAGCTAAATGAGGGGATAAATAGGATTTTTCTCGGTTAAACCTTAGTATGGATTAATATGAGAATGGTAGGTATAGGTTGGATTATTCTCATCAAATAACCCTTTACTTAATCATGTACATTTTTTCAAAATATTTCCATGCTCTACCCTTCCTTTAACAAAGAGAAAAAAACAAAATTTCCTTCTTCTCCTCTCCAAAACATAATCAAACTCCTCCCACAATTTACAATCATTGATCTCAATTCTCATCATTACTTCATTTTCCCTTTAAACTACTCTAATGTTTAAATTAAACAACAATTTTCATTTAAGACGGGGCGCTCCGTCTTAAGCCTAAGACGAATCAAGCCCCTCACAAAGAGCAAGTATGGGGTAAATGGATCCCCCCACTTGCCCCCCCTCACTTGCTCTTTGTGAGAGGGGCTTGACCCGTCAACGAATCGCTCCGTCTTAAATGAGAATTTGTGTAAATTAAATTGGTTTACATGTTAATTTTTCTAATTAGGATTCTATTTTTTTTTCTATTTAGGGGTAGTGGGAAGTAGGACAGAGCACGGATCAGATATCCGATCCAAAGTGTTAGTTCAGATCGAATATCCAAATTAGAATTTCTGAATTTAGATATCCAATATCCAAACCAAATGTTTCGGATATCCAGTGTTCGGATATCCAAAATAATCGGATCTGATGCGAATATCCATATTTTGTAATTTAATTTAAAATTAAGTTGAAACAAGATCATATTCATCGTTTTACATGATGATTTTCTTTATACTTTTACTTCAATGTTCTTGACACAAAATTTAAATACCACTTACATATTTGTTTTATATTTTAAACTTTTATTAAGTTGTTTAATGCAATAACACTGTATTTTCTCGAAATTATACTAGAAAATAGGATCGGATCAGACCGGATATCCAAATATTTTAGTTCTAATATCCATATCCAAACCAAAACCAAATATTTTGGATCGGATATCCAATCCAAACTTAACTTTTGGATCGGATATCCAAAATTTCGGTTCGGATTCGGATAAAATATCAGAACGGTTTGGATAATCGGATTTTTTGCTTAGCCCTAGTGGCAGGGGTTTCTAGTGGTGTTAATCGAACTTCAATGTGCATTTCTTTGTTGGTTATAACTTCAATTGTGGACCTTTTCATACGAAGTATTAGGCTTTTATCAGAAAGAACGGGGTGGTGGCTGGGGTTTTTGGTGGTGCAAAGGATGAGGTGCGGGTTTAGGTCTAGGGAGGAGCGTTTCTGAAGGAAAACGAACACCAGCAGCCGTTTGGGGAGGTGGCATGGGATGAGTGGCGGATCTGGGTATTGGGAGAGCAGGTTCGAACGGCCGACGGCCGTCAGGGTGGGTGGTACTGGTTGTCCGGTGCTGTTAAGGAAGGTAGGGGAGTCGGCGGTAAGGGTGGTTTAAGGTGGTTTTCGGGTGGTGGTGGTACTTGGAGGGAGGAAATGGAGAGAAGCAATTAAATTGCAAAAACAAAATGAACTAAAATGAGAAGGGTAAAATGGTCATTTATGTTCATGATTGAGTAAATCATGTCCATGAATGAGCATAACTTATATATTATTGTGGCTTCTACCTCGCAAAAAAAAAAACACGCATCTGATTTTAATTACAAAAGGCCCCTGACATAAATGACATATTGTTTGGTGCGAATGACTAAGGTGTTTTTTAGAACTAAATGTGACCAAATACCGTATCTAAACAGGTGGAGGGCGGCTATTAAATTTTTTTACCGATGCGGCATTGGGTAAGATTTTCGTCAGTTTATTAGTTTTTGGTTGTGGCGATGATTTTGTTTTGGTTTATTTAACATGAATACTGTAAACTGTTATCAAAATACTCTAAACTTCAATTTATCTTACAATAAATTGTACTAATAAGCCTTCTTCTCGGATTATACTTGGGTAATCGGCTACGTGTTTAGCAAGTTACTCACCTTATCATCCTTACAAACCACTCACGACACCCTACCTATATCATCAGAAATCACCAACACCACAACCGCTACCGTCCCCCCACAACCACTTACGCGCAAATTTCGGATGACTTAAGTCCAACTCTCGACCTTCACAAAAACACCACCCACAACCTTCTAAATACCCGTGGCAAGTTTTACTTGTAATCTAGGGTACAAGATAACAGTACATAAGCAGAGTTGTTAGGAAAATCACAGTTCATCTTTACTTCCACATGTATGATGAAAATATGAATTGTGATTTATACCTCCTAGTTATTACCCATGCTCTCCCCTAAAGGAGGGGTACTGGACAACTACAAAGAAGCAGGCTTGTTGGACGTCGCATGCAATTGCGATCGTCGCAGGAAAATGGCAAGGGTGTCGGTCTTTATAGATGAAATAATGGAGAAGAGGATGCGAAGGTTAATAATGGTGGTTGACGGCCGATGTTGGCGGCGATATGTGAGTAGTCGCGGTGAATGGTGGTTGAGGATGGTGTGGATGATAGTTGGGACTTGGGAGGTGATCTATGGGTGATAATGGGACCCATTTAGCCTTTTAACTTGATTTTAAATCAAGTTAAAAATGACATAAGTATAATACAAGAAGAAGGGGCTATTAGTATGATTTATTATGAGTTATATTGAAACTTAGTGTATTTTCAGAAGAGGGATAATAGTTTGAGATATTTTTATTAAATAACGCTAATTCTTTTTAAGATACCTGAGCATGAATTGAAGACTAAGGACATTCGGCATTTTAGCGAGGCATGTTATTTATTTTGTAGGGTCTATTGTAATACTAGAGGCTGCACTCGGCCGAGTTTAGTGTGTACTCGGCTGAGTGAGATAGTTACTCAGACGAGTTGAAGGGAACTCGACCGAGTGAGATTGTTACTCGGTCGAGTTGAAGAGAACTCGGTCAAGTTGGTTATACGCGGTCAAGTAAGAGGTTACTCAGCCAAGTGATATGGACTTTGGTGTTTTGGTTTTCACCTGGAAGTGGGCTGGTTACTCGACCGAGTGGTGAGGACTTTAGTGTTTTGGTCTATACTCGGTTGAGTAGTGGTTACTCGGTCAAGTCTGGTTACTCGAACGAGTAAATGTCGAATCGAGCAATCTATGTTTAATCTCCGCGTGTGACCTATTTAATATAAATAGGACTCTTAAATTTCCTTAATATTCCATTATTCTAATTAGTACCTAGTTTACGTGTTTGATTGTGATTGTGATATATTGGTGTTTGGAGATGATTATGTGGACAACGACACCCGCGCGCCATCGCGTCACAGCGGCACTCGGCCCACAGAGACCTCACAGGAGGACACGTTATTGGTTTGTAATCGGATTTGAAATGCTTTGAAATCGATGAAAGGTTTGAACAAGCCAGCATTTGAAGGAGTTGTCACTAATTTATTGTGAAAAATTGGAAACCGTTCGAGTCTTCATGCTATGTCAAATGAGTAAAAAGCAAAGGTGACATAGACACTAAGAATCGTTCCCTTAGCATTCTATTTATAAAATGACTCTCGTAAAACCTATTGAACACGGATGTTTGCAAAGATTCCAAGTAAGGGGTGAGGGTACGTATTGAGAAGCCCTTTAATCAGACACCCAATCCCGCCTGTTTGATAGAGGTCTCTATTAATGATTGGAGTTGTATTCGTTACACTTGCCTTTAAAGGTTATAAATAGCTAGATGATGCGCACATATTGTTTTAATCCTAACATGTGAGAATTAGTAAGTCGGTTAATTAGACAAGTAGGAATTAAATGTCGAAATAGAATTTAGTGTTAATTACATGTGAATTACAAGCATATGCAGAAGACACATATACTTGCCTTATAAACCATACTCAAAAGGAAAGGGAAAATAAAACAAAAACAAATAAATAATAAAAAGTCAAAATACTAATAAATATGACTAATTATGACGGAAAAAAGACGATAATATCGATAATAGTTGATTAAAACGAGAGTTAAAGCTTACGTCTTGACTGTTGAGAAAGAAGGTCAAATAGGACCTTAGAACAGGCGTATCACTTGATGCGCCCCTTCTAAGAGCCTGCTTGACCTGGTCTGGTCAAACAACCTTGCTGGAAAGACAAAGGGACGAGAATAATATCTTAGAAACGGCACAACAGGTGTTGCGTCCCTTCTAAGGACGTATTCAGGTCTGATTGAACAATTCGTTATGTGTCCTGAGTTGAAAATCAATTTTTATTGTTATTTACAACTAATCTACGAAAATAAAATAATAAAATATTTAAATAATAAAAAAAGAAGTCATCTAACCATTCAATATTGATTATTAAAGATTAAGACGGGATTTGAATAGAGGCTTGAAAAGATCGAGTCTTTATTTGAAAAAGGTAATGTACTAGTGTAAAACAAGACTTTTGATGTCTTGATCTACCGTAATAAATCGATTAATATTGATTATTAATGATCCGAGATGGGTTTTGTTTAGATCTGGCCAAACATACTCAGAGGGAGTCTTAGAAGAGGCACACACCACGGTGCCTCGCTTCTAAGCCTCTTTGGAGGGCTGTGAAGGTTATAATTGGTTTAAAAATCAATTAAAAATACGCTTTTTGGGTTTATATGATGAATATACAATTTAATAAACATAAATAATACAATACAAAATTAAAAAAATTTTTTTTACACTATCAGACTTACATGTTAGCGTCGTGAGTAGACTAAAAGACATTTTTTTTTAAATATTATCGTGACCATGTAGGTGAAAGTGCCCTTGAAAATTTGATGAGTCCATTTTATATATAGCTTAACTCCCTATTTTAGCTCGGTTTATTTGATTATTGCACTTCTTTTAATGTGTTTGTGAGCTAATTACGTGTTCGAGGTGTATTGCTTGTGTTTGTTACATTTTGTAGGAATCTAAGCATTTAGCGGCTTTTTCCTAGCACATTAGCAAGAACTAAAGTCCACCAAGCTAATGAAAGCAAGATGGACCATGGAAGGATAATATGAGAAATGACAAGCCCAAGCATGAAAATTTGTGAAATGGTTTGGTGTACAAATGAGAAACCAAAATGGAGCCTAAACTAGGGAGTCCACAACTCAACATAGGGATGCCCTTTGAATGCTCATGGGATGCCAAACTATGCAAATAACCGGAGAATTAAGGAGCTTAAAGGCATGGATTGCTCAAGCATTTAACTGAGTCATTAACCAAACATACCTGGATTAGTGAAACTCCGATCGGGGTTCCCATTCCCCGATCTGGGTTGGGGTGCTGTAAGTTGCATCCGTTTCAAGTCCCTCTCCCTATATAAAGGAGAGGGACTTCGACACTTAGGAGGATCTGAGACAACATTCTACACTCTAAAAACACTCTTTTACATAATATCATTAGTCATTAGATTAGGTTTAGAATAGTTTAGTTTTCATTAGTTGTTACAAATAATTCCTTTAAGTATTTCAATTTATATTACAAGTTCATTTGCAAGTTATTTGGTTCCATTGTGTTCTTTAATTCCAAGTATTTCATTTGTTGAGGTAATTTTATTTCTTGTATTGTTTTGTTATTTTCTTTGTCATTTCCATTATTAGTTAGTTATCATGTTTACTTTATCATTTGTTATTAGATTAGTTATCATTATGCAAGAGTAGTTACTCTGTCTAGGGAATTAGGGAAGCGATGCATAAATAATATTGCAATTGTTGAAACGAGATGTTATGATATCAAACAGTTGTTTCTATCACATGCTTGCATTGTATTGTTAGTCTTTGATTATTGATCACAATCCTTGATTAAATTCGTTAATTCTTTCTATAAGTCGAGAGGCACGGAATTGAATTAGACTAAGCATGTTGATGCGTGTCGTTATACACCAAAAATAAAACCTAAGTCAACTAACTAAGAAGATAGCGGAAGTAGGGTCGATCTCCACAGGGAGGAAACTAATTAACTGAAATCTAAATCTGCTAGTAACAATCTGGGGGGTTTTGAAATGGTTTTAACTAAACTAAATAAGATTAAAGGAAGAGAAGTAAAGGAAGAAATTAATACGAAAGAAATCAGATAAAGAGAGAAATATGCTAGGATTCGGTCCACTGCAGTATCGGCATCTACGGCTCAACTAAGTCAGTCAATCTATCAATGAGAAGAGCAATGGTTTTCTCCTCTCGGTCTCAAACCGCCCTAGGGATTTTCCTAATTAACTCTCGTCCTGATCTTAGGAGTCACCTATCAATTCTAAGCAAGCCTTCTCTTCCAATCTCTCGATCCAGGTCGGGGTTAACTACCTAGCCTAGTCTCCTGCGTGCACTCATTCGACTAAACCTCAATTAAATTGCTTAAACTGATTCTCATATTCAAGACGAACTAAAATAATCTATCCTAACATGCCTCTACTACAGTTTCCGTCATCCCAACATACAAGAGAATAAGCTACTCATGTTATTAACGATGCTAACTAAGACGATTAAACATATGACGATAGACATAATAAAATCGCAATTAACAAGCATGAACAATAACGCAACAGTAATTAGAGAAGAGAAAACAGTGATTAAGACTAAGGCAAAGAATAAGAATAAAAAAAGAGAGTAGTTTACAATCTTAGCAATCCGGCGTAAAGAACAATCCACGTCGAATAAACCCGAATGAAAACCAAAGATTAAAAGTTCAGAAACTAATGAGAGATTGATGCTAATGATCCCGAACCCTAAGGGTTCTGAATTCTAATGATTCTGAATAATTCCTAATGACGTAAATAAGAGTTTATATAATGCAAAACAGGACTCTTAAACCCTAATTAAGCTATGGACTTAAGGCCCAAGATAGATTCTACTCGATCGAGGGAAAATACCACTCGATCGAGGACTTTATTCTAGGAAATCACACGATCGAGTAACAATTCTACTCGATCGAGCAACTTTTCAGCAGCAACCACTCGATTGAGCACAGGACAGCTCGATCGAGCAACTCTTCACTTCAACTCTCCTCGATCGACCAAATATATAATCGATCGAGGTCTTTTGGCCTATCGTGCAGTGTTGGACATGGCTTTGGACTTGATTGCGAGCGGTTTTACGCTTTCCCATGCAAGAGCTTCCGTCCCGTTCCTTCCATTCTCCTAAATGCATGCAAATTGGACTGTTTTGGCTCGGTTTCCGCTACTACGCAGCTTGTACCTACAAAATAGTAATGAAAGTACAAAGTAGCCAAATAGGGGCATATAGTGATATAATATCACCTAAATGACATAGAAATGCGTGCAATAAATGGACTAGAAAGTCTATATAAAATAAACGCATCACATGTGTTAGTAGATCGACCTAGCCAAAGCGAGAGCTCGTTAGGACCCGATCTATGGTTGACACTAATACCGAGAGGTGGGTGTCTTTAGCCTAAACAATTATCGTTATTATCAATTTTCTAGTTTGACTTGAGCATTTACATAATTTGCACGTGTACCCGACCTCCCTAGACCCTTCCTTTATTACTATTGTTGTTTCATAAACCCTACCAAACCAATCGATAACCGACTTTGATAGAATTCACCCCATAAAAACTTGTGTAGCAACTCCCGTCTCCTTGTGTTCGACCCCTATTACTACATTAATTTGTGTCTAGGGAAATTTATCTTTGATTAGGTGTGCGACATAGCCTATCAAAATTGATAGGCTATGTCGCGCACCTAATCAAAGATAAATTTCCCTTGACACAAATTAATGTAGTATGAGGGGTCAAACACAAGGAAACGGGAATTGCGCTATAAAATGCTATGAATAGACTACTATCGAGGTTGGTTTAACGTTTTGCTTTGGTTTAATGATTTAGCTAAAATGTTGTAAAATATATAATTTAAAGAGTTTAGGGAAGTTGGGTCACCATACAATTACTTTATATTCATGTTAAACTAGGAATAAATAACAATGTTAATTGTTTAGACTAAAGACACCCACCTCTCAATATTAGTGTCAACCTTAGGTCTGGTCCTAGAGAACTTTCGTTATGAATAGGTCGTCCTACTACACATGCTTAGTCTAATCCGATTCCGTGCCTCTCGACTTTTAGAACAATTTAACAAACTTAATCCATGAATATGACCACTAATCATGATGATACAAACATGTAAAAGAAACAATTTAGATAAATATATCAACCTATTTTAACATTTTACATATTAGTCATGCATGACTTCCCTAATCTAATCCCTACACAAAGGGATTACTCACTCATATTTGATATAAAACTAACAATGGTGTATGAAATGATAAAGGTAGTAAACATGTTTAAAAAAAATAGCAAAAGTTATAAAAGTGCTAACTGATAACTAACTGTAACCAAATGTTTGAACCAAAGCAAGAACCAAATGTTGACAATATTGAGACTAAATATGAAACTAAGAGAAATTTGTGTGTTTAAGCTAAATTGCTAGTATGTGAGTAAGAGTTAAGATGTGTGTAAGATGATGTAAAAAAGATGATCCCTTAATGACGGATTAAGGCTCATATTTATAATAAAATAGGAGCATAACGCAAAGCACCCTAGGGAAGTCAAACCCCGATCGGGAATAGGCAACCCCGTTTTATCCAGGTAGATTTTCTTAAAGTCTTGATTAAATGCTTGAGGAATCATATGATGCGTCCTTAAGCTCCTTAATTCTTCGGTTAATTGCACAATTTGGCATCCCATGAGCATCCAAAGAGCATCCCTATGTTGAGTTGTGTGGACCTCTTAAGTTGGGCTTTATTTTGGTTTCTCATTTGTACATCAACCAATTTCACAAATCTTCATGCTTGGGCTTGTCATTTCCCATAATATCCTTCCATGGTCCAGCTTGCTTCCATTAGCTTAGTGAACTTTTTTACTTGCTAATGTGCTAGGAAAAAGCCTCTAAATGCTTAGATTCCTACAAAAATGTAGCAAATACGAGCAATACACCTCGAACACGTAATTAGCTCACAAATATACTAAATAAAGTATAATAGTCATGTAAAATTGAGCTAAATTAGGGAGTAATATCATATAAAAGCTGTAAGTCCTAGACCTCTAATTAGACTCCTCTAATTAGTTCATTAAATTACATTAAGTTAATGATTTAGGATCTAGTTATCATGCATGCAAATATAAAAGCATAAAAGAAAAGATAAGACCAAAACATCCTTACATTGGGATTTTTCGGTTAATAAGGGCACAATAAGTGTTCTTGAGCATGAAATTAGTGGATGATCCTCCATAAAACAACCTCCAAAGTAGAAGGTCTCCTTCTTGTTGCACCCAAGATTAAACCCAAATAATCTTAGCTTATTATTAACTAGATAATAAGTAAAATAAATACTACTAATATTATTGTAATACTACACTAGTAATATGGTATGAATATTAGTTTGCATGTGAGTTTTAAAGAGTTGTTGAGTTAGAAAGAGAAGTAAGAAATAAGCATGAAAAATGAAGTAGTGAAATGTGAACAACTCTTGTTCACTTATAAAGGTCATATGGCCGGTCAAGACTCACTCAAATGAGTGATTATTGTGCTTATTTTATTCTCATGCAAATAGGTAGAGTGTGGGTAAGAGAATGATAATGATCATGTGTCATAACATGTCATAATCACTTGGTGGAGTGTGGAATTGGTAGAGTAAAATCACTAGTGATTTTGTCTACACAAAACCGGTGCATGTGAGTCCACAATGGACCATTTTGATTTTTGATATTTGTCCCACAAATA
Source organism: Heliosperma pusillum (assembly GCA_022085475.1). Taxonomy (NCBI): domain Eukaryota; kingdom Viridiplantae; phylum Streptophyta; class Magnoliopsida; order Caryophyllales; family Caryophyllaceae; genus Heliosperma; species Heliosperma pusillum. Next base: position 29,374 of record JAIUZE010073503.1, on the reverse strand, counting down.
CTTATAATCATATGTTTAATTATCTTGTATAATTAGATGTTAATTTGATCATATAAAAATTATATGACACAAATTAATAAACAATATGTACTTAACTTTTAAGTGATATTTTACCATTATATCAATATATAATGGATCCCACAATGCCCAGTTAATTTATTTTACAACTCCTTGTAAATATAATTAACTAATTACCTCTACCTCAAAATATATGCATAACCTCAACTACTTTAATGAATTAACGATTAATCACTAAATTAAATCTTATTTAATCGTATTAAAATAAGACGTAAAATTTATTCAGTCAGTTATCGTATAATTGACTAATAACCTTAAGTGGAATGAGTTCCTAACTCAATTTCCAATAAACAACTCTCGTAACTAAACGTACATATCAAATATATGTAATGCCCTAATTAAACTGTATCGTATACAAATAATTAGTATTCTATTTGGGTCTCATCCTATAGGTGTGACCTAAAGGGATCAGTTGGTCACCGCGCGTCATACGACAATAACGTCAAACTCTAGTCAGCCGGGCGTTACCGATTTAAACGTTAATCAACGACGTGGTAGTATCAAAATATACTAATCCGATCATGCCACACATATTTCAAATGAGATTTATTATATAAATGCACTATTGTGGAGGACCTTAACTCCAACATTCCCACTTGTCCGATATAAGTTGTGCATGAGCCACACTATTTTGGGGAGACTTGCCCTACTCCAACAATATCTCCCACTGTCTCGACAATTTTTGTGCTACCGATTCTCATGTCTCTTTTGTGTCACATCCTCCCACTCATCGTAAGGTGTCTTACAGGTCGCACTTGCGATTGAAAATTTATAAATAGAGTGGTTTTCTCGATCTGGGAGAGTAACTGTCTGACCGGAAAATCTACCAGAGATCTCTTTCGAGCGTGGCCACGCATTTCCAGTTACTACTCCTCGAGTGGCCCGAAGATGTTAATACCCAACGTGGTTGGACAATTCCTGTTGACCCATCTTACACCGTATGATGCAGATCACCATGACCCAGAAGATGTCCATCGGCCTCCTTTCACGGCACGACCTAGGACAAAAACCAAAGTCAATCGGAAACTACACCGACTCAGGTAAATGGTCGCCAGTCTAAAGAATCGCCTCATAGGAATAAAATAGAAATCCCCGCCACGACCAGGCTTCAACAATTTTGATAAGGGACTCTATTATGGTCACTGCCCGACAGAGTGTCTCCACAGTCTGTCTATGTAAACGACCAGTCATCTCCATGACCCCATGGTGCTGAACCAACAATCGATCGACTTACAATCTAGTCACTTCGAGACGTCACCTCAAATGAGTGACTAGGGACAAAACACTAAGTTCATCCTGTTCACTTGAATTGGGTTCAACCTTTCTTTCAACCAATTCGGATAAACAAAGTATTAAAATTTAGTCAAACTAAACAAAGGAGTTTTTAATGAAACTCTAACAATGAATGCGATTATCAAATATTTGTAAAAATTGATACGCTATCAATAATTTAATATCTCATAATCTCTAGCAATTCAGGTACATGTTTCAATACCCATTGAAATGACATGACTATCATGTTCAGCTTGCAAAAGCATAGCTACTGGATTATCAATACTTGCATATTTCCCATCTTTTTGATTGCTATATCTGTTTGTCTACGTAATCTCATATTACATAAAACTTTCTGAGTACGTGTCTAGGTTTGAATCTAGACTTAGGACTCTTGGCCTAAAGATAGCTCCCACTGTTTTACCAGTATCAAGGGATAAGATATACAACTATAGAAACTACTACTAGTCCCTCCAATATTGTCGAATCCAAGCTACTTTCATATGCTTATCATATGATGCAATGTACTCCATTTCCGTTGTGAAATCCGCAATGATAAACTGCCTGGAACACTTCCAGCGGATACATGACATTTATATTTGAAAATGTCACTCCTACTTGGAACTTTTCCAATGGTGTTTTCTGCTTGGAACTCTTCCAACAGATAAATCTTCTATAAAACACAGCCAGTTCGTGATTTCAAATTACTTTGATCAGTTTGGAAACTGAAGTCTGTGTAACCCCTTACGCAACTTACTTCAAACTCTTAACACATGGAACATATCTTAAGTCCTTCGCAAGTACTTAAGGATGTTCTTTATGGCTATCAAATGACTCTCACTTGGATTTGATTGCAAACAATTTGTCATGCTCAAAGCATGCGAAATGTCGGATTGAGCATACATCGCAGCGTATATAAATGATCCCTCAGCGGAAGCAAAAGGAATCAATTATTATGTGTTCAACTTCCTTGAACTAATCAAAGATCTTATCAACATATGAATTTTGACTTAATGCTAATATCCTTGTAGATTTATCTTCATAAATCCAGATATCTAAAAGATGTATTCTACTTCTCCAAAATCTTTCATCATCTAAAATGATCAATATGTCTCCACATATAAGACTGATGAAAACCATATTACTCCCACTAAACTTCATGTATAAACATAATTCCTCGAGATAATCGAGAAATATTTTATGACATATTGACACACATTCCCACTCTTTATGCTTACTTAAGACATCTCTAGCTTGTAACATTAACCTTAGGATAATTAGGATCTACGAACCCGGACGGTGTAATGTTCGGGTCGTTAATTCCGGAAACTAGCTATGCCAAATAACAATTTATAAAACCAAATCTAGACTCAAACTATCCTAAGTAAAGGGTAGTAAGGGTAAGACAAGGACCGAACCCAAGAGAAGGCGGTGAATGCTAATAATCTAATCTAGACTCTTGCTAAAAACCGATTAAACAAATTAATAAATCTAACCACAAATTAAACACTAATTGAAACAAAGACTAGAATTACTTACAAACTATGATATTCACAATGGTAACCATGTAGATAACAAATAGGGAGAAAGTTTTTCATGAGAAAAGATTATCAATCCTAGAATCACCAATAACAACTAAATAATCAAAGATTCAAATAAGGAAAAACAACTTAGTGCAATTATCCCAAGTTCCCCCACAATTAACAAAGTAAAGATCCCTCCTTTCCTCCCTTCTCTATTTATCTATTGCAAACTTCAAAGAATTAGCCACCATGAATTAAACCATCCATAAATGACCCAATACAACTAAACCCATACTTATTAAACCATAAGCATAAATAAAGATGCAAGCTTTAAGCACAAAACCAAAGAAGCATGCTAGATTCATGAACTAAAACATTAAACCATGTTCTAAATACATAATAACCCAAATTCCACTCAAAAGATTCTAACTTTTAAACCAAAGTTACAATCTTTCAAGTTGCATCAACAAATATCAAGACAAATCAACCAAATTCATCAAGACAATGCAATTTAATCAAACAAACAATTACTAAGATGGTTGGTCTTAACAACAATTCATTCAATAATGAAAATCAAACAAAGGAAGATGAAATTAAATAGAGAAGGAAGGATTAAAAAGTCTTACAATGCTAAAAGGGAAGAACTTGTTCAAATTACACTAAGCAAAAGGAGATTAGCTACCCATAGTCTTCATAATACAACCAATTTCTAAGAAAAACCCATTACAAAAGCCAAACTTGAAGAACAAAAAGAGAGAAATGCTAAGGAAAATATGATGTTGTATGGTGAATGCTTCATTCCTTTGTCTCTCTTCAGAAATCTTCTTTTATACCCTTGGTCCGCAAACCTAGGGGCCTTGAAAGGTGGGCTTCCAAAAGACAAGACGAGAAAATGAGAAAAACCCGTGCTGAGAGATGACGCAGGCTGCGTCATGACGCAGGCTGCGTCATGCTGACGCAGGCTGCGTCGAGCACTGCCCAACTTTTGCCTTGTTTTCCATCTTGACTTTCGTTGACCCCATGGATATTGACCCCGCCTTGACTTCCATTGACCCAATGGGCTTTGTCTTCAAACCTTGGTGATTCATTGTTAGCCCACTTCAAGTTCCGGGTTTTTGGGTCTCGGGTTTTTCGGGTTTGACTTTTATTGACTTTCGGGATTTGACTCTTAAATTTGACTTAAAATACTAAATACTAACACTATTACAAAAACTAAAATTAACATAAAACAAAGCTAATGACCCGTAAAAAGTAGAACGAAAGACTCTAAAAGTTACTACTAGACACGACATTATTTGACGTTGTCAAACACCCCCACACTTGGACTTTTACTCGTCCCGAGTAAAACTCGAGATTAGCATGAACGACACGAGCCCAACAAAGTGTGTGTGAAGGCATTGACCTCTCTTCCCTCACTACAACCTTCTTATACTCCCTCTTAAACAATCCACCTATGACAAAAACAAAACAAAAAGACTCAATTCTTGTGACACTCTTCTCTCACTCCCCCTCCTTATATCATCCCTCAAGACTAAAGACACGACATGCCACCTACTCCGACTCAAATCAACTCCTCCCTACTTATAGCTCCCAATAAGATAGTATGACCATCTTTGCCTTATCCCAAGGCATAGCGAGATGGTCTTTCTCAACAATCTTCACACAAATCCACTCCTTATATCACCCCCTTATTACTCCACTAATGCAAATCATGGTTACTTGGTTGGCCCCAAACTTCACAATTTGCACAACCAAGCGACCACCAACATAAATCCACCAATTTGGAACAAAGTTTTGTGACTCAAAAATAAAAATAAAAGGGTCCTAAACTAGCCTCCTTCCAATTTTCCTCCTTATCACTCCCTTCTTATTCCTCCAAAAATTCTCATCATAGGAAGAATTATGCTCAATTTTTTTCATTTTTTCATTTTTTTTCATTTTTTTCTTGAAAATCCCTCATTTTGCCTAAGGTGCCCTTTCGGGTTTTCACCTTAGCTTTTTCCTTTCCTCTCATTGGTGGCTCGCAACTCGATTCTTCATTTTGCCCGGAATGCCCTTTCGGGTTTTCATTCCGTCCTCGGCCACCTTCCCAATCTTGCCTAGGTGCCCACCCTTGTGGGTTTTCACCTAGCCGGGATTTTCAATTTTTTTTTTTTTTTCTTTTTTTTTTTTTTTTTTTTTTTCTTTTTCTTCAAAATAAAGACAAATAAAAAAAAAAAATTTTACAATGCATCAAAAACAAACTAACTATGTACAATCTTCTCCCCCACACTTAGAATACACAATGTCCTCATTGTGGAGGAGAGGAAAAAATGTTACCTCATCAATTTCCGAAAGGAGAAGATCCCGAGGCACCTCCTCGGTTTCTCCTCCTATCCCTTGCTTCTCTAATCCGTCTTCTTTGCTCCATGCCTTCATCAAGGGTTGCTTGGGTGTAAGGAAAAGGGTAGCCCGGGTTTTGTTGCATGGACAGCCCAAAGAGAGAGCTAGCCAATCCATAAACGTCCTCTTGCGCCACCGCATCTTCATAGGAGTCTTGAAGATAGGTGTGGTGGCGCTCATTTTGAGCGCTAAAGTGGTTCGTAGCTTGCTCTCTCCAAGCATTTTGGGTGGCCCACATATCATTTTGCTCTTTCCACCTTTGGTCTTGTTGTTCTCTCCAAAGGCGGGCTTCCTCTTGCCCGTCTAGCATCCTCTTCCATTCCTCATTTTGAGCCCTCTCGGCTTCCCCTCTCAATCTCTCCCTCTCCTCCACAACATTATGCCAATCATCCAAACTCTCAAGCCGACCTCCTTGTAATTGTTGCCAAGTGTTTGAGGCATCTACCCTCCCACTAATGTGTGCCAAGACGTCGTTGGTGCTAGCAAAATAGTTAGCCATTTGTTGTTGCCATGGCTCCACGGGTGTGCTAGAACGACCCTCCGCATCAAACATGGGGGTGTCGGTATCATGGTGGCTTTGGAATGGTGATTGGAAATGAAATGGTGGTGGTTGTTGTTGTTGTTGTTGTTGTTGTTGTTGTTGTTGTTGTTGTTGTTGTTGTTGTTCAAAATTGGTGGTTTGGGAAGGGCCTTGCTCAATTGCAAGTATCTCAATCTCCTCTCTCAAATGCTCACTTCCCCCACCACCTTCTCTCCTTACCCTCCTTTGCCTCAAAGGCACTTCTTCTACCTCCTCTTCCTCCTCCGCACTACTTACCCCCAAACTTTCCTCCCTAGGACATACAAAATCCCACGCCGCGGGTCCTCTAGGTAAAGGATTGTTTTGAGGTCTAGGCAACTTCATGTAGCTTAGCCCGTCACTTCCCAACCAAAACCCTTTTAAGGGTTGCTCCTTGCTAGCCTTAAACATGTGAACTTCTTCTAGCCCAAGATGGTTGTACCTCGTCAAACCCCTACATATGTTCACCGCTTGACCATTAGGAATGCCCCCCTCATAATGCCTTACCAAGAAAGAAATCACTCCCCCACAATGGATGCTCGCCCTTGCCGATTTTTGCCTATGCTTGATGCAAGCTCTCAAAAACAAATCGGCCCAATCCGGGATCCCTACCCCCTCCGGAAGCATAGTCCACAAACAAAGCCGGATCTTCTCCGGCACTTTGGTGGGTTCTCCCGCGGAGTTGAAAATGGTGGTAAGGAACCTAGTAATTAGGCGGAGTACGGGGTGGGTGATGGCTGACAGTTTGGCATCCTTAGACGGGCCATGGTCATCGGCAATGTTATCCCACATCTGGTGCATTTTCCCCTTGGGCATCTAATGTCTACCGGTTGCTGGGTGATTTTTAGGATTTGACGGATTTCGGAAGTTGGGGCTTCATGCCAAGTTTGGTTCAATCGGAAACGGTAGGCTTTCTCCGCACCTTCGGGCACATCCAACTCCGACAAGGTTGCTAGAAACTCGTATGCAAAACTCCTATAGGTGTAATCCCAGGAGTTTTGCTCGAGATAAGCCTCTAGCCCTACTTTAGCTAGCATGTCCCTTGTCAAGTCGAACATGCCTAAGGCATGGAGGGTGGTTGGGCAAAAGAATTTGGTTGCTACGAGAGGGTGAGTGGATATTTGATCCCAAATTTTCTTATGTTGAGCTTGCATCCTCTCATAACCCATGAACACCGTTTCAACCTCGGTGTCGGGCTCACTCACCGCGGCCCTCTTATTTTTTCCCTTGCCAAACAACTTAGAGATCTTTGGTGCCATATCTGCAAAATGTAACAAACAACACACTACAACAATAACAAGCAATCACTCGAAAAGTTTTTCGCTCAAGCACTTCAACAAACACTTGGTGTGCAACAATTTCTACACCTCAAAAAGCTAGTGTTTGTTGAATTTCTTTGCCTTACTCAGAAAACTTTATCCAATCCTAACTACACAATCAAGCAAGGGGAAAGGGGAACTCAACCTAAGACTAAAACTAGCCTAATTCGAGCAAAAACTTGAAGATTGATGAAAAAGTCGAGTATGAAGTTATACCTTTGTTTTTCCACAAGATTCAAGTGCCTTGATGATTAGAAGTAGGTAGGAATCCGACAATTAGCCTTAAAAACCCAGCAAAAGACCCGAAAAACGAATTTTAGGGAAAAAAATTAGGGTTGTTTAAGACGGATTTTCTAAGTTTTAGGGTGAGTGAGACTGATTTTGGGGTTATTGAGTGTAGAATAGTGATTAGGATGAAGATTGGGATTGATTTTGATGAATGTTTTGGAAGATTTGAGTGAGAAAGATGGATTTTTGAGGGATTGGGGGTTGTTTGGGTGTGTTTGTCGTGAAAAACAAAGAAGGGTGATGGGGTTTGTGTTTTATGAAGAACACGGGCAAAGGCTAAAGCATAAAACGAAATCTGCGCTCGACGCAGGCTGCGTCCTACGACGCAGGCTGCGTCGTCACGACGCAGGCTGCGTCCTACGACGCAGGCTGCGTCCTTCACTGCCGGATGGTTCTTGCTTTTTCACTTAGCAAAATTTTTGCTAAGTGATCCACACACCTCCATACTTGCAAATTCACTTCAATGGTCCATAATAACCTCCAATATCTAAATTCCATCGATTCCCGAACTTTTTATCCGTGGCACGCATCCCGAGGCGACCAAAAACTCGCAAAACTTCACAAAACCGTTAGTAACTTTAAAAAATTTTGTTTGATGCAATGTGTAACTAACTTAAAACAACTTAAATGCTAACATTTAACAAAGAAACTTCAAAGAAATATTCACAAGGATAGAGTATGTACATGTTTTGCCGTTTATTTAGAGTCGATGGCTCGACTTAGCTATTTCAAGCTTTTCAACTTTGATAAATGGGGTCTTCAAGCAAGACCTCTTCTTCCCCCTCCCGGGCACATCCTTGGAAGTAGTGTTTGAGACGGTGGCCATTCACCTTGAGGAGCTTTCCATCCCCGGGCCCCGCCACTTCAATAGCTCCATGGGTAAACACTTTCTTGACGGTGTAAGGTCCAAACCATCTTGACCTCAACTTGCCCGGAAAGAGCTTAAACCGGTTTTGGAACACAAGAACTTTATCACCTTCCTTGAAAACTCTACGGTTTATCATCCCATCATGCCATCTTCTTGTTTTCTATTTGTAGATGGAAGAGTTCTCATAAGCATCTTGGCGAATTTCTTCAAGTTCTTGTAATTGAAGCTTCCGGTGCATACCGCTCTCATCTTGGTTTTGATTGAAAGATTTGATAGCCCAATAGGCTTTGTGCTCAACCTCCACGGGGAGGTGGCAAGCCTTGCCATAGATGAGACGGAATGGGAACATGCCAATGGGGGTTTTGAAAGTGGTCCTATATGCCCACAATGCATCAACTAGCCTCTTACTCCAATCCTTTCTATCCGGATTCACCGTCTTTTCAAGTATTCCTTTAATTTCACGGTTTGAGAGTTCGGCTTGCCCGGTTGTTTGTGGGTGGTAGGCCGTGGAAATTTTATGATTCACCCCATACCTCTTGAGAAGGCCTCCAATCACCTTGTTGCAAAAATGGGTCCCCCTATCACTAATGATAGCCCTTGGAAAGCCAAACCGAGAGAATATGTTCTCTTGAATGAAAAAGGCTACTACCTTGGCATCATCGGTGCGGGTAGGAATTGCTTCAACCCATTTTGATACATAGTCCACCGCTAAGAGGATGTACAAATAACCACCGGAATTTGGAAAAGGGCCCATAAAATCAATTCCCCACACATCAAAGATCTCACAATATAAAAGAGGTTGTTGTGGCATCTCATTTCTCTTTGTCAAATTCCCCACCCTTTGACATCGGTCACAAGTCTTTAAAAATTTGTGGGCATCTTTAAAAAGGCTTGGCCAAAAGAAACCGCATTCAAGCACTTTTCTAGCGGTTCTTTGTGGCCCAAAATGCCCTCCACAAGCATAGTCATGACAATGATGTAGGATGGAAGGAATTTCACTCTCGGGCACACATCTTCTCACAAGTTGATCTTGACAAAATTTCCACAAGTAAGGATCATCCCATGTATAGTACTTGGCATCGGACTTGACTTTGTTCTTTTGATGAGAAGAGAAATGGCTTGGGAGCCGCTTTGTCACCAAATAGTTTACCATGGTAGCATACCATGGATCTTCCACTTGTATAGCATAAAGTGATTCATGAGGGAGACCTCCTTCAACCTCCTCAAGAGGGCATGATGGTCTTCCTTCATGGTTTAGCCGGCTCAAATGATCCGCCACCACATTCTTCACCCCTTTCTTGTCTTTTATCTCCACATCAAACTCACTTAGAAGAAGAATCCATCTCAACAACCTTGGCTTTGCATCCTTCTTTGCCACAAGGTATCTAATGGCGGCATGATCGGTGTAGATTATCACCTTTGTTCCCAAGAGATAAGATCGGAATTTTTCTAGAGCATAAATCACACCAAGGAATTTCTTTTCCGTCGTGGAATAGTTCTTTTGAGCATCATTCAAAAGGGTAGAAGCATATTGGATCACATGGGGTCCCTTGTCACTCTTTTGACCCAAAACCACTCCCAATGCATAGTCACTTGCATCGGTCATGATTTCAAATGGAAGATCCCATCGTGGTGCTTGAATAATTGGGGCGGTGACCAATATCTCCTTCAAGTCATTGAATGCTTTCCTACATTTGTCATCAAAAACAAATTCCGCTTCTTTGTGCAAAACCTTGCATAAAGGGTTAACAATCTTGGAAAAATCCTTAATGAATCTCCGGTAGAAACCGGCATGTCCTAGAAAAGACCTAATGTCTCGGGTGTTAGAGGGATAAGGTAGGGTTTTGATAATGTCAACCTTAGCCTTATCCACCTCAACCCCCCTTTCCGACACTACATGTCCCAAAACGATGCCACTAGTCACCATGAAATTCCATAGTCAAGCACCCGTTTGAAACATCGATCTTGGTATTTGAAGTTTTCATAAACGGCCTACCAAGAAGGAGAGGGGTGGCACTAGAGCTAGATTCCATATCTAAGACGTAGAAATCCGCCGGAAAGACAAGATTATCGACTTCCACTAGTACATCCTCTACCATGCCCTTGGGGTAAACACTAGACCTATCGGCAAGTTGAATGACTACCCCGGTCTTTGACAAAGGTCCTAAACCTAGGGTCTCATAAATAGAAAAAGGCATGACGTTTATAGAAGCCCCAAGGTCTAGCATGGCACGTTTAAAACTTTTCCCCCCAATAGTGCAAGGAATAGTGAACATGCCCGGGTCTCCACATTTCTTTGGTAAATTTTGTTTGAAAATGGCCGACACATGTTCACTCACCCTAACCTTATGGGTTCCCTTCTTTGGATTCTCCTAGGTGTGCAAAGTTCTTTCAAAAACTTTGCATACCTAAAGACACTATTCAACAAGTTAAGAAGAGGAATGTTAACCTCACATTTTTGGAAAGTCTCATACAAGTCATTCTCCTTGGCATACTTCCTTGTGCTTATCAAAGCACTAGGAAATGGGACTTCCGGTATGTACTCTTCCACTTCATCATCTTCAATAGTGCCTTTGCCCTTCTTTGAAATGTCTCCTTTGGGGTCCTTACTTGTGGATGTTTCTTTTTCATTTCTCAATACCTCTTCTTGACCAACCACCAATTCTCCTTGGTCTTCAATCTCAATGGTTTCCATCTCAATATTCTTCATCTTTTCCTTTCCTTTGCCAAGGGGGTGTACTTCTAACTCTTTGCCTCCCCTCAATGTCATGGCACTAGCATTTTCCCTTGGTGGGGGAATGGTTTGAGATGAGAATCTTGTGGAGCTTGAGGCTTGGGATTTTGACAAATTTGAGGCCATTTGGGATAGTTGGGTTTCCAAGTTGTTCACCCTAAGGTTGTTAGCCTCCCTATCCTTCCTTGCTTCCTCTCTATCCCTCCTTGCCTCCTCCCTATCCTTCTCTTGATTGGCAAGAAGTGTTTGCAAGATGTCACTCAAGTTCCCTTGAGAAGAAGAATTCCCTTGATTTGGGTTTTTGTTTGGTTGTCTTTGGGATTGAGAATTATTTGGAAAATTTGAGTTGTTGGGTCTTGGGTTGTTGTTGTTGAAATTTCTTTGGGGGTTTTGGTTGAAATTTGTGTTTCGGTTTTGGGTTGGCTTTTGGGCTCTCAAGTGATTGAATTGACCATTTTCAAAACTCTTTGACTTGTCTCCTCCCCACCCCAAAAGATCACGATTTCCCACTTGGTTATACATCCCTCCACCACTTGGGTTTCTAGCATTGTAATTCCCATACCCCATGGCATTGACACTCTCCATTGTGGCTCCTTGACATATCATGATGTAACAAGTATTTGTAGCATGGTCACCTCCACAATAAGAACATTCAAGCGGTTCGGGGTGTTGAGAAAATGAACTACCTTTGTTGACAACCAAGTTGGATACCAAGCTTTTGAGTTCACCCATCTCTTGCATGAGTTTGTGATTTTGAGAGGCATGAGAATCTTCCATGGAAGAAACATTTCTAGAGCTTATTTTCGGGGTCGTTAATTCCGGAAACTAGCTATGCCAAATAACAATTTATAAAACCAAACCTATACTCAAACTATCCTAAGGAAAGGGTAGTAAGGGTAAGACAAGGATCGAACCCAAGAGAAGGCGGTGAATGCTAATAATCTAATCTAGACTCTTGCTAAAAACCGATTAAACAAATTAATAAATTTAACCACAAATTAAACACTAATTGAAACAAAGACTAGAATTACTTACAAAATATGATATTCACAATGGTAAACATGTAGATAACAAATAGGGAGAAAGTTTTTCATGAGAAAAGATTATCAATCCTAGAATCACCAATAACAACTAAATAATCAAAGATTCAAATAAGGAAAACAACTTAGTGCAATTATCCCAAGTTCCCCCACAATTAACAAAGTAAAGATCCCTCCTTTCCTCCCTTCTCTATTTATCTATTGCAAACTTCAAAGAATTAGCCACCATGAATTAAACCATCCATAAATGACCCAATACAACTAAACTCATACTTATTAAACCATAAGCATAAATAAATATGCAAGCTTTAAGCACAAAACCAAAGAAGCATGCTAGATTCATGAACTAAAACATTAAACCATGTTCTAAATACATAATAACCCAAATTCCACTAAAAAGATTCTAACTTTTAAACCAAAGTTACAATCTTTCAAGTTGCATCAACAAATATCAAGACAAATCAACCAAATTCATCAAGACAATGCAATTTAATCAAACAAACAATTACTAAGATGGTTGGTCTTAACAAAAATTCATTCAATAATGAAAATCAAACAAAGGAAGATGAAATTAAATAGAGAAGGAAGGATTAAAAAGTCTTACAATGCTAAAAGGGAAGAACTTGTTCAAATTACACTAAGCAAAAGGAGATTAGCTACCCATAGTCTTCATAATACAACCAATTTCTAAGTAAAAACCCATTACAAAAGCTAAACTTGAAGAACAAAAAGAGAGAAATGCTAAGGAAAATATGATGTTGTATGGTGAATGCTTCCTTTTTTTCTTTTCTCTTCAGAAATCTTCTTTTATACCCTTGGTCCGCAAACCTAGGGGCCTTGAAAGGTGGGCTTCCAAAAGACAAGACGAGAAAATGAGAAAAACCCGTGCTGAGAGATGACGCAGGCTGCGTCCTACGACGCAGGCTGCGTCCTACGACGCAGGCTGCGTCCTACGACGCAGGCTGCCTCGAGCACTGCCCAACTTTTGCCTTGTTTTCCATCTTGACTTTCGTTGACCCCATGGATATTGACCCCGCCTTGACTTCCATTGACCCAATGGGCTTTGTCTTCAAACCTTGGTGATTCATTGTTAGCCCACTTCAAGTTCCGGGTTTTTTGGGTCTCGGGTTTTCGGGTTTGACTTTTATTGACTTTCGGGATTTGACTCTTAAATTTGACTTAAAATACTAAATACTAACACTATTACAAAAACTAAAATTAACATAAAACAAAGCTAATGACCCGTAAAAAGTAGAACGAAAGACTCTAAAAGTTACTACTAGACACGACATTATTTGACGTTGTCAACTACCCCCACACTTGGACTTTTACTCGTCCCGAGTAAAACTCGAGATTAGCATGAACGACACGAGCCCAACAAAGTGTGTGTGAAGGCATTGACCTCTCTTCCCTCACTACAACCTTCTTATACTCCCTCTTAAACAATCCACCTATGACACAAACAAAACAAAAAGACTCAATTCTTGTGACACTCTTCTCTCACTCCCCCTCCTTATATCATCCCTCAAGACTAAAGACACGACATGCCACCTACTCCGACTCAAATCAACTCCTCCCTACTCATAGCTCCCGATAAAGTAGTATGACCATCTTTGCCTTATCCCAAGGCATAGCGAGATGGTCTTTCTCAACAATCTTCACACAAATCCACTCCTTATATCACCCCCTTATCACTCCACTAATGCAAATCATGGTTACTTGGTTGGCCCCAAACTTCACAATTTGCACAACCAAGCGACCACTAACATAAATCCACCAATTCGGAACAAAGTTTTGTGACTCAAAAATAAAAATAAAAGGGTCCTAAACTAGCCTCCTTCCAATTTTCCTCCTTATCACTCCCTTCTTATTCCTCCAAAAATTCTCATCATAGGAAGAATTATGCTCGATTTTGTTTTTCATTTTTTCATTTTTTTCATTTTTTTCTTGAAAATCCCTCATTTTGCCTAAGGTGCCCTTTCGGGTTTTCACCTTAGCTTTTTCTTTCCTCTCATTGGTGGCTCGCAACTCGATTCTTCATTTTGCCCGGAATGCCCTTTCGGGTTTTCATTCCGTCCTCGGCCACCTTCCCAATCTTGCCTAGGTGCCCACCCTTGTGGGTTTTCACCTAGCCGGGATTTTCATTTTTTTTCTTTTCTTTTTCTCTTTTTTTTTTTTTTTTTTTCTCTTCAAAATAAAGACATAATAAATTTTTTTTTTACAATGCATCAAAAACAAACTAACTATGTACAATCTTCTCCCCCACACTTAGAATACACAATGTCCTCATTGTGGAGGAGAAGAAAAAATGTTACCTCATCAATTTCCGAAAGGAGAAGATCCCGAGGCACCTCCTCGGTTTCTCCTCCTATCCCTTGCTTCTCTAATCCGTCTTCTTTGCTCCATGCCTTCATCAAGGGTTGCTTGGGTGTAAGGAAAAGGGTAGCCCGGGTTTTGTTGCATGGACATCCCAAAGAGAGAGCTAGCCAATCCATAAACGTCCTCTTGCGCCACCGCATCTTCATAGGAGTCTTGAAGATAGGTGTGGTGGTGCTCATTTTGAACGCTAAAGTGGTTCGTAGCTTGCTCTCTCCAAGCATTTTGGGTGGCCCACATATCATTTTGCTCTTTCCACCTTTGGTCTTGTTGTTCTCTCCAAAGGCGGGCTTCCTCTTGCCCGTCTAGCATCCTCTTCCATTCCTCATTTTGAGCCCTCTCGGCTTCCCCTCTCAATCTCTCCCTCTCCTCCACAACATTATGCCAATCATCCAAACTCTCAAGCATACCTCCTTGTAATTGTTGCCAAGTGTTTGAGGCATCTACCCTCCCACTAATGTGTGCCAAGACGTCGTTGGTGCTAGCAAAATAGTTAGCCATTTGTTGTTGCCATGGCTCCACGGGTGTGCTAGAACGACCCTCCGCATCAAACATGGGGGTGTCGGTATCATGGTGGCTTTGGAATGGTGATTGGAAATGAAATGGTGGTTGTTGTTGTTGTTGTTGTTGTTGTTGTTGTTGTTGTTGTTGTTGTTGTTGTTGTTGTTGTTGTTGTTGTTGTTGTTGTTGTTGTTGTTGTTGTTGTTGTTGTTGTTGTTGTTGTTGTTGTTGTTGTTGTTGTTGTTGTTGTTGTTGTTGTTGTTCAAAATTGGTGGTTTGGGAAGGGCCTTGCTCAATTGCAAGGATCTCAATCTCCTCTCTCAAATGCTCACTTCCCCCACCACCCTCTCTCCTTGCCCTCCTTTGCCTCAAAGGCACTTCTTCTACCTCCTCCTCCTCCTCCGCACTACTTACCCCCAAACTTTCCTCCCTAGGACAAACAAAATCCCACGCCGCGGGTCCTCTAGGTAAAGGATTGTTTTGAGGTCTAGGCAACTTCATGTAGCTTAGCCCGTCACTTCCCAACCAAAACCCTTTTAAGGGTTGCTCCTTGCTAGCCTTAAACATGTGAACTTCTTCTAGCCCAAGATGGTTGTACCTCGTCAAACCCCTACATATGTTCACCGCTTGACCATTAGGAATGCCCCCCTCATAATGCCTTACCAAGAAAGAAATCACCCCCCCACAATGGATGCTTGCCCTTGCCGATTTTTGCCTATGCTTGATGCAAGCTCTCAAAAAGAAATCGGCCCAATCCGGGATCCCTACCCCCTCCGGAAGCATAGTCCACAAACAAAGCCGGATCTTCTCCGGCACTTTGGTGGGTTCTCCCGCGGAGTTGAAAATGGTGGTAAGGAACCTAGTAATTAGGCGGAGTACGGGGTGGGTGATGGCTGACAGTTTGGCATCCTTAGACGGGCCATGGTCATCGGCAATGTTATCCCACATCTGGTGCATTTTTCCCCTTGGGCATCTAATGTCTACCGGTTGCTGGGTGATTTTTAGGATTTGACGGATTTCGGAAGTTGGGGCTTCATGCCAAGTTTTGTTCAATCGGAAACGGTAGGCTTTCTCCGCACCTTCGGGCACATCCAACTCCGACAAGGTTGCTAGAAACTCGTATGCAAAACTCCTATAGGTGTAATCCCAGGAGTTTTGCTCGAGATAAGCCTCTAGCCCTACTTTAGCTAGCATGTCCCTTGTCAAGTCGAACATGCCTAAGGCATGGAGGGTGGTTGGGCAAAAGAATTTGGTTGCTACAAGAGGGTGAGTGGATATTTGATCCCAAACTTTCTTATATTGAGCTTGCATCCTCTCATAGCCCATAAACACCGCTTCAACCTCGGTGTCGGGCTCACTCACCGCGGCCCTCTTATTTTTTCCCTTGCCAAACAATTGAGAGATTTTTGGTGCCATTTCTGCAAAGATGTAACAAACAACACACTACAACAATAACAAGCAATCACTCGAAAGGTTTTTCGCTCAAGCACTTCAACAAACACTTGGTGTGCAACAATTTCTACACCTCAAAAAGCTAGTGTTTGTTGAATTTCTTTGCCTTACTCAGAAAACTTTATCCAATCCTAACTACACAATCAAGGAAGGGGAAAGGGGAACTCAACCTAAGACTAAAACTAGCCTAATTCGAGCAAAAACTTGAAGATTGATGAAAAAGTCGAGTATGAAGTTATACCTTTGTTTTTCCACAAGATTCAAGTGCCTTGATGATTAGAAGTAGGTAGGAATCCGACAATTTGCCTTAAAACCCCAGCAAAAGACCCGAAAAACGAATTTTAGGGAAAAAAATTAGGGTTGTTTAAGACGGATTTTCTGAGTTTTAGGGTGAGTGAGACTGATTTTGGGGTTATTGAGTGTAGAAAAATGATTACGGAGAAGAATAGGATGGATTTTGATGAAAGTTGTGGAAGATTTGAGTGAGAAAGATGGATTTTGAGGGATTGGGGGTTAAGTTTTGTGCCTATTTCGTGAAAACTGAAAGAGGAAGGTGAGCTTTTGTTTTATGAAGAACACGGGCGAAGGCTGAAGAATAAAACAAAATCTGCGCTCGACGCAGGCTGCGTCCTACGACGCAGGCTGCGTCGTCACGACGCAGGCTGCGTCGTCACGACGCAGGCTGCGTCGTCACGACGCAGGCTGCGTCCTACGACGCAGGCTGCGTCGTCACGACGCAGGCTGCGTCGTCACGACTCAGGCTGCGTCCTACGACGCAGGCTGCGTCCTTCACTGCCGGATGGTTCTTGCTTTTTCACTTAGCAAAATTTTTGCTAAGTGATCCAAACACCTCCAAACTTGCAAATTCACTTCAATGGTCCATAATAACCTCCAATATCTAAATTCCATCGATTCCCGAACTTTTTATCCGTGGCACGCATCCCGAGGCGGCCAAAAACTCGCAAAACTTCACAAAACCGTTATTAACTTCAAAAAATTTTGTTTGATGCAATGTCTAACTAACTTAAAACAACTTAAATGCTAAGATTTAACAAAAAAACTTCAAAAAAATATTCACAAGGATAGAGTATGTACATGTTTTGCCGTTTATTTAGAGTCGATGGCTCGACTTAGCTATTTCAAGCTTTTCAACTTTGATAAATGGGGTCTTCAAGCAAGACCTCTTCTTCCCCCTCCCGGGTACATCCTTGGAAGTAGTGCTTGAGACGGTGGCCCTTCACTTTGAGGAGCTTTCCATCCCCGGGCCCCTCCACTTCAATAGCCCCATGAGTAAACACTTTCTTGACGGTGTAAGGTCCAAACCATCTTGACCTCAACTTGCTCGGAAAGAGCTTAAACCGGTTTTGGAACACAAGAACTTTATCACCTTCCTTGAAAACTCTACGGTTTATCATCCCATCATGCCATCTTCTTGTTTTCTCTTTTTAGATGGAAGAGTTTTCATAAGCATCTTGGCGAATTTCTTCAAGTTCTTGTAATTGAAGCTTCCGGTGCATACCGCTCTCATCTTGGTTTTGATTGAAAGATTTGATAGCCCACTAGGCTTTGTGCTCAACCTCCACGGGGAGGTGGCAAGCCTTGCCATAGATGAGGCGGAATGGGGACATGCCAATGGGGGTTTTGAAAGCGGTCCTATATGCCCACAATGCATCAACTAGCCTCTTACTCCAATCCTTTCTATCCGGATTCACCGTCTTTTCAACTATTCCTTTAATTTCACGGTTTGAGAGTTCTGCTTGCCCGTTTGTTTGTGGGTGATAGGCCGTGGAAATTTTATGATTCACCCCATATCGTTTGAGAAGGCCTCCAATCACTTTGTTGCAAAAATGGGTCCCCCTAACACTAATGATAGCCCTTGGAAAGCCAAACCGAGAGAATATGTTCTCTTGAATGAAAATGGCTACTACCTTGGCATCATCGGTGCGGGTAGGAATGGCTTCGACCCATTTTGATACATAGTCCACCTCCAAGAGGATGTATAGATAACCACCGGAATTTGGAAAAGGGCCCATAAAATCAATTTCCCACACATCAAAGATCTCACAATAAAGAAGAGGTTGTTGTGGCATCTCATTCCTCTTTGTCAAATTCCCCACCCTTTGACATCGGTCACAAGTTTTTACAAATGTGTGGGCATCTTTGAAAAGACTTGGCCAAAAGAAACCGCATTCAAGCACTTTTCTAGCGGTTCTTTGTGGCCCAAAATGCCCTCCACAAGCATAGTCATGACAATGATGTAGGATGGAAGGAATTTCACTCTCGGGCACACATCTTCTCACAAGTTGATCTTGGCAAACTTTCCACAAGTAAGGATCATCCCAAGTATAGTATTTGGCATCGGACTTGACCTTGCTCTTTTGATGAGAAGAGAAATGGCTTGGAAGCCGCTTTGTCACCAAATAGTTGACCATGGTAGCATACCATGGCTCTTCCAATTGTATAGCATAAAGTGACTCATGAGGGAGACCTCCTTCAACCTCCTCAAGAGGGCATGATGGTCTTCCTTCATGGTTAAGCCGGCTCAAATGATCCGCCACCACATTCTTCACCCTTTTCTTGTCTTTTATTTCCACATCAAACTCACTTAGAAGAAGAATCCATCTCAACAACCTTGGCTTTGCATCCTTCTTTGCCACAAGGTATCTAATGGCGGCATGATCGGTGTAGATGATCACCTTTGTGCCCAAGAGATAAGCCCGGAATTTTTCTAGAGCATAAATCACACCAAGGAATTCCTTCTCCGTCGTGGAATAGTTCTTTTGAGCATCATTCAAGAGGGTAGAAGCATATTGGATCACATGGGGTCCCTTGTCACTCTTTTGACCCAAAACCACTCCCAATGCATAGTCACTTGCATCGTTCATGATTTCAAATGGAAGATCCCATCGTGGTGCTTGAATAATTGGTGCGGTGACCAATCTCTCCTTCAAGTCATTGAATGCTTTCCTATATTTGTCATCAAAAACAAATTCCGCTTCCTTGTGCAAAAGCTTGCATAAAGGGTTAGCAATCTTGGAAAAATCCTTAATAAATCTCCGGTAGAAACCGGCATGTCCTAGAAAAGACCTAATGTCTCGGGTGTTAGAGGGATAAGGTAAGGTTTTGATAATGTCAACCTTAGCCTTATCTACCTCAACCCCCCTTTCCGACACTACATGTCCCAAAACGATGCCACTAGTCACCATGAAATGACATTTTTCGGAATTTAAAATGAGATGGGACTCTTGGCATCGCTCTAAGACAAGAGCAAGCTGTTTTAGACATGCATCATAGGAGTCCCCATGGACGGTGAAATCGTCCATGAATACTTCTATGATTCGTTCTACATATTCGTAGAAAATACTCAACATGCACCGTTGAAAAGTTCCCGGCGCATTACACAAACCAAAGGGCATACGACGATAAGCAAATGTACCAAATGGGCAAGTGAATGTGGTCTTGACTTGGTCCTCGGGTGCAATTGGGATTTGAAAATACCCCGAGTAACCGTCAAGGAAACAATAGAAAGCTTTCCCCGCTAATCTTTCTAACATTGGATCAATAAATGGTAGCGGGAAATGGTCTTTCAATGTTACCGCATTCAAGCGGCGGTAGTCAATACACACTCTCCAACCGGTTTGGGGTCGGTGGAGACCAAGTCTCCTTGTGCATTATTGACTACCGTCACTCCTCCCTTTTTGGGTACGACTTGAGTTGGGCTAACCCAACGAGAGTCGGAAATAGGGAAAATGATACCCATTTGCAATAGCTTAATTACTTCTTCTTGCACTACCTCCGCCATGGGTGGATTGAGCCTCCTTTGGGGTTGTCGGACCGTTTTGGCATCCACTTCAAGTCGTATCTTGTGCATGCAAGTCACCGGGCTTATCCCTTTTAGGTCCGCTATGCTCCACCCAAATGTTTCCTTATGCTTTTCAAGTAGTGATACCAATTTGCCTTCTTGGTCCTCGGTGAGTGTGCTTGAAATGATAAGTGGTAGGGTGTTCTTGTCCCCTAGAAAGATGTACTTTAAATGGCGTGGGAGGGTCTTCAACTCGACCTTAGGAGGTTGGATAATGGAAGGGAGGGGCTTGTGGAGTGGAATACTCAAAGCAAACAACTCGGATAGGTTTGCCAGTGCAGGACGCAGGCTGCGTCCAGTGACGCAGGCTGCGTCGTCCGACGCAGGCTGCGTCGTCCGACGCAGGCTGCGTCGTCCGACGCAGGCTGCGTCGTGTGACGCAGGCTGCGTCGAGCACTGCCTTGCCCTGTTTTCAGCATCTCTATGACGTTGATCTCCTCATATGTTTCTATTGGCTTTTCCTTCTCCAATTCTTCAAGACATTCCTGCACATCAAAAGCCAACAACAAGCGCAAACCTTCCTCTTCCATGGGGTTAGTTAAAGCTACCTCGAGTGGGTCTCCATCACAAAGTTTATACATTTGATTCACTAATGGCTCAAAGATATCCAAGAAGAAACAAGATTGATGGTCACTCGGGTGCCTCATGGAGTCATATATATGGTAAGTTAACCTTTTTCCTTCAAATTCCATAGTCAAGCACCCGTTTGAAACATCGATCTTGGTATTTGAAGTTTTCATAAACGGCCTACCAAGAAGGAGAGGGGTGGCACTAGAGCTAGATTCCATATCTAAGACGTAGAAATCCGCCGGAAAGACAAGATTATCGACTTCCACTAGTACACCCTCTACCATGCCCTTGGGGTAAACACTAGACCTATCGGCAAGTTGAATGACTACCCCGGTCTTAGACAAAGGTCCTAAACCTAGGGTCTCATAAATAGATAGAGGCATGACATTTATAGAAGCCCCTAAGTCTAGCATGGCACGTTTAAAACTCTTTCCCCCAATAGTGCAAGGAATAGTGAACATGCCCGGGTCTCCACCTTTCTTTGGTAAATTTTGTTTGAAAATGGCCGACACATGTTCACTCACCCTAACCTTATGGGTTCCCTTCTTTGGATTTCTCCTAGGTGTGCAAAGTTCTTTCAAAAACTTTGCATACCTAGGGACACTATTCAACAAGTTAAGGAGCGGAATGTTAACCTCACATTTCCGGAAAGTCTCATATAAGTCATTCTCCTTGGCATATTTCCTTGTGCTTATCAAAGCACTAGGAAATGGGGCTTCCGGTATGTACTCCTCCACTTCATCATCTTCAATAGTGTCCTTGCTCTTCCTTGACTTTTCTCCCTTTGGGTCCATGCTTTTGGATGCCCCTTTTTCATTTCTCAATATCTCTTCTTGACCAACCACCAATTCTCCTTGATCTTCAATCTCAATGGTTTCTATCTCAATATTCTTCATCTTTTCCTTTCCTTTGCCAAGGGGGTGTACTTCCAACTCTTTGCCTCCCCTCAATGTCATGGCACTAGCATTTTCCCTTGGTGGGGGAATGGTTTGAGATGGGAATCTTGTGGAGCTTGAGGCTTGGGATTTTGACAAATTTGAGGCCATTTGGGATAGTTGGGTTTCCAAGTTGTTCACCCTAAGTTTGTTAGCCTCCCTATCCTTCCTTGCTTCCTCTCTATCCCTCCTTGCCTCCTCCCTATCCTTCTCTTGATTGGCAAGAAGTGTTTGCAAGATGTCACTCAAGTTCCCTTGAGAAGAAGAATTCCCTTGATTTGGGTTTTGGTTTGGTTGTCTTTGGGATTGAGAATTATTTGGAAATTTTGAGTTGTTGGGTCTTGGGTTGTTGTTGTTGAAATTTCTTTGGGGGTTTTGGTTGAAATTTGTGTTTCGGTTTTGGGTTGGATTTTGGGCTCTCAAGTGATTGAATTGACCATTTTCAAAACTCTTTGACTTGTCTCCTCCCCACCCCAAAAGATCACGATTTCCCACTTGGTTATACATCCCTCCACCACTTGGGTTTCTAACATTGTAATTCCCATACCCCATGGCATTGACACTCTCCATGGTGGCTCCTTGCTCAATCATGATGTAACAAGTATTTGTAGCATGGTCACCTCCACAATAAGAACATTCAAGCGGTTCGGGGTGTTGAGAAAATGAACTACCTTTGTTGACAACCAAGTTGGATACCAAGCTTTTGAGTTCACCCATCTCTTGCATGAGTTTGTGATTTTGAGAGGCATGAGAATCTTCCATGGAAGATACATTTCTAGAGCTTCCTCCCCTTTCATTCTTCCTCCAGTAGCTTCTTGTATTCATAGCCAACTTCTCAATAATGTTGTTGGCCTCGGCCACATTAAGTGTATCAATACCACCTCCGGTGGCGGCTATAATCATCCGTTGGTCGTTTTGGCATAATCCTTCATTGAA
Organism: Heliosperma pusillum; assembly: GCA_022085475.1. Taxonomy (NCBI): domain Eukaryota; kingdom Viridiplantae; phylum Streptophyta; class Magnoliopsida; order Caryophyllales; family Caryophyllaceae; genus Heliosperma; species Heliosperma pusillum. Next base: position 6,679 of record JAIUZE010073503.1, on the reverse strand, counting down.
AGCCGTCAATAGATCATCCCCCGACATCCCATGATAAGGGCACCTTGCCACGAGGCTTTTGAAACGCTCCCAATAGTCATAGAGAGTTTCCCCCATGTCTTGCTCAATGGTAGTGATGAGCTTCTTTGAATGGTTATGCCTTGAATCCGGGTAGTATTTCTCAAGAAATTTCTTCTTCAAACCCACCCAAGTATTGACGGAATGGGCCGGAAGACAAAATCACCACTCCTTAGCGGCATCTTGTAGAGAGAATGGAAATGCCCTAAGCTTAAATTGGTCTTCGGTCACTCCTTGAGGGATGGCCCCTTGGCATATCATGTGAAATTCGGCCAAGTGCCTATTGGGATCATTCCCCACCATTCCATGAAATCTTGGCAAATTATGAACAAAGAACCCCTTTAGCTCGAAATTGACATTCCCCATGGGAGGGTATGCGATACACAACGGTTGCTCTTCATAGTTTCTTGCCCGGATTTCACCAATAGTTCTATTATCTTCCATTTCGGGTGGGTAGATGATGTTCAAAGGTGGTGGTCTCCTAGGAGGTGACTCAAACACTTGTTCTTGTTCTTGTGGTTCTTGAAAAATATTGTTCTCAAACTCCTCTTCACTAGGCTCCCTCCAAAAGGGTCTCCTATAGAGGGGATTCGAAAACAACCAATTGGAAATGCTACTAGAAGCCGGGTCAATGTCTTGGGAATGAGAGTACAAAGCAAATAACAAAATAGTGCTCAAACCGTAACATTTGTAAAAACCGACTCAAAGTGGGACATATAAAAAACCGTCACAAAACATGAGAATAGGGAATTATATAGCCTTAACTATGATAAAAATGAATCAATACATGATACATAAGCATTAGAACAAGTTTATGAAGCATAATGAATAAGAAACATAGTTCCCCTCTCGAAAACAACGTTGTTTGGAAACCAACTAAAACAAGGGTCCTTTTCAAACAGTCATAGCTAGAGTTCTAGGCATCCAAATGCAGAAATTCCAAATGGAGGTGATAGCTGAACCTCTTACGGTTCCGACGGGATGTCTGACGAGCTTATTTTCGGGGTCGTTAATTCCGGAAACTAGCTATGCCAAATAACAATTTATAAAACCAAATCTAGACTCAAACTATCCTAAGTAAAGGGTAGTAAAGGTAAGACAAGGATCGAACCCAAGAGAAGGCGGTGAATGCTAATAATCTAATCTAGACTCTTGCTAAAAACCGATTAAACAAATTAATAAATCTAACCACAAATTAAACACTAATTGAAACAAAGACTAGAATTACTTACAAACTATGATATTAACAATGGTAAACATGTAGATAACAAATAGGGAGAAAGTTTTTCATGAGAAAAGATTATCAATCCTAGAATCACCAATAACAACTAAATAATCAAAGATTCAAATAAGGAAAAACTACTTAGTGCAATTATCCCAAGTTCCCCCACCATTAACAAAGTAAAGATCCCTCCTTTCCTCCCTTCTCTAATTATCTATAGCAAAAACTTCTAAGAATTAGCCACCATGAATTAAACCATCCATAAATGACCCAATACAACTAAACCCATACTTATTAAACCATAAGCATAAATAAAGATGCACGCTTTAAGCACAAAACCAAAGAAGCATGCTAGATTCATGAACTAAAACATTAAACCATGTTCTAAATACATAAAAACCCAAATCCCACTCAAAAGATTCTAACTTTTAAACCAAAGTTACAATCTTTCAAGTTGCATCAACAAATATCAAGACAAATCAACCAAATTCATCAAGACAATGCAAATTAATCAAACAAATAATTACTAAGATGGTTGGTCTTAACAACAATTCATTCAACAAAAAAAATCAACAAAGGAAGATGGAATTAAATAAAGAAGGAAGGATTAGAAAGTCTTACAATGCTAAAAGGGAAGAACTTGTTCAAATTACACTAAGCAAAAGGAGATTAGCTACCCATAGTCTTCATAATACAACCAATTTCTAAGGAAAAACCTATTACAAGAGCCAAACTTGAAGAACAAAAAGAGAGAAAAATGCTAAGGAAAATATGATGTTGTATGGTGAATGCTTCCTCCTTGCCTCTCTTCAGAAATCTTCTTTTATACCCTTGGTCCGCAAACCTAGGGGCCTTGAAAGATGGGCTTCCAAAAGACAAGACGAGAAAAGGAAGAAAACCCGTGCTGAGAGATGACGCAGGCTGCGTCCTACGACGCAGGCTGCGTCGTGATGACGCAGGCTGCGTCCAGCACTGCCGCCCGATTTTTGCCTTGATTTCCTTCTTGACTTTCGTTGACCCCATGATTATTTGACCTTGCCTTGACTTTCATTGACCCATTTGGCTTGGTCTTCAAACCTTGATGATTCCTTGCTAGCCCACTTCAAGTTCCGGGTTTTTGGGTCTCGGGTTTTCGGGTTTGACTTTTATTGACTTTCGGGATTTGACTCTTAAATTTGACTTAAAATACTAAATACTAACACTATTACAAAAACTAAAATTAACGTAAAACAAAGCTAATGACCCGTAAAAAGTAGAACGAAAGACTCTAAAAGTTACTACTAGACACGACATTATTTGACGTTGTCAAGACTCTACAGGTCTTTGGTCTTGTTTCAGGTGAGTGAGCTTAATGAACATGTCCTGAGTGTAGTCCCTAGAGACAAACTTAGCCCTCATTTTCTTTTTCAGTTTGAGCCATGACTTAACAGGTTCTTTACCTTCTCTAACCCACAAGGTTTTCATGTTTTCATACCACAGTGAGGCATAACCTTTTAGTTTCATGATAGCAACCTTAAAAGCCTTTCTATCAGTGTATCCTTTAAACTCAAAGACTCTTTCTACAGACCTTAGCCAATCTAGGAAATCATCAGGGTTCATGCTACCTAGAAAGTCAGGGATTTCTACCTTTATGTCTTTGTCTTGGTGCCTGAGAAGACTTTGATCTGAGCCATCTGAGTCTGACATTTCAAATTGATCTATAGGTTGCCTCCTCCTTCCTCCATGTGGGAAAGGTGCTCCTCTTCCTCGACCTCTGCCTCCCCTTGGATCATTTTTCTGTTGGCCCTCAAGGAGTTCATTGACAGATCTGGAGACCTCCATTATAGTTCTAGCAAGACCTTGAACTGTGTTTTCAAGACCAGTGATTCTCTCTTCACTCATGGTTGATTTTTGTATTTTTAATGTAGTTAGGTAAATGAACTCACAAACCAAAGCTCTGATAACCAATTTGTAATGAAACTATTCAGAAAACAAGCTAAAACAAAGATAAATTGAACTAAGGTTAGACACTTGGAGATTGCTCTGTTTTGTATGGACTGGATGCTGAAAGAAGGAGATAGAACCTTAACCAAAGCACAAAGCCAATGGTTGAGGGTTGAACCTTGATCCCAGCACTCAGCTAAGGGTCTAAGCTCACTTCCAAGCACACGGCAATGGAAGTTTTCTCAAGCACACAGCCAAGAGATATCAACAGAAACAATGGTTTAAGTTTTTGTGTTTACTTCAAATCTGATTTGCATTTCATTAGGTAAAGGCCTTATATAGGCAACAAGGATACATCTCAGACGTTTAGCTACTCCTCGGGCCACAAAGGCTTACAACATAAAACAAAATAACAGCTACAAACTTGCAGACTACTGACATAAAGTAATTAAAGCAGAAAAACAGTTTCTAAAGAGACAATCTTCCTTAATTGTTTTGATAAGGTATGTCTTGGATGAAGAGTGGACTTTCAAGCATGGATTTGTGAGCCAAACTGAAGTAGGATGGATCCCAAAGATGTGCTGAAGGTCCCTCACGCATTGCTTGTTCAAAAGAGGAAGGTTGACAGTGACATATTAACTACTGCACAAAAGGGTTGAAGTTGGACTGTTGAACTTGGCTTATGTTTTGAGAGGTGTTCCTGGCGTTTTCTGAGGAAGGTTCCCTAGACAAAAAGGTAGTAGACCCTCCCTAGAACCATGCCCCATAGTTGGTTTGAAGTCCCTAAGCTTGTAAGTTACCCTGAGACCCTCCCCAAGGCACGGCTGCTGGCTGAATTTCCTGAGGTTTTGTTGGCTTGTTTTGTGAGTCTGTTTTGTGTCTTGGCTGGCCCTGGCTCGTGTCATGGCTTGTTTGCTTGGGCCTGAACTATACAAAGCATTAAGATAGCTTTTCACATAGGGTAAGGTTGGTATTGGATCATGGTTGGACTGATCACAGATTGGTTGGTCTTGTCTTTGAGCTTGGCATTGAACTCCTGTTGCACTAATTCTCAAGATAAATGGGTTCACCATTCTAAATCTATAATCCATAACAACTGAGCACTCACTATCCTAAGTTTGCAACGAACATTTCTCAATCTCGAACTATGATTCCTTAAGAATAAAAGAGAATTACTAATTCCAAACCACAAATGGCCAATTACTTGGCAATCAGACAACCATTCAAATCATCTAGTTCATCTAAAACTCAATATGAATAGATTTTCATTTACGACAATACTCCTCGAACTTTGGTTACCGGCTTAATTACGCTAAAGCAAAGTCTCTTTTAGAATCCACCAATTAAAGACATCTAATTCCCAAATGACATACCAAGCAACCGTTATAATACCCAACAACAACGAACTATTATCATGATCAACTAAATTCTCAAAATAGCACTACAATACCAATCTCCAAATCTAAAACTACTAAGAGAGGATACATTATCACTATTAGGATTCATCCTAGAGCTTAAGTCCTATTTTCCATGATGAAATACAACATGAAATTTGCTCAATCCAAGGACACATATTCTAACTAAAGAAGCCCAAATTACATCACGCTTATTCTCTGAGCCTTACAAACGGAATATCCAATCCACTAGAGAAAAGATGAAGGAGCAACGAGATAGCAAACAATAAGGAATCTCAAGGAGAACACGAGAATAAATAAGGCACGAGATTACAAGAGAGGAGCGCTGAAAATAACGAGGTCAAGGAAGGGACAAAGCAGATAGTAGCGTTATGAAGATATCCAAGTGAGAAAGAAGGTACGAGCTTGTGATTTCTTAAAGATCAATCTTGACAAAAACATTCAAGAATGGAAATGAAAAGGGATGATGGCACGAGTAAAGGTTTAAGGTTTAATCCACAAAATTTCTCCTTTCAGATTTAGGGTGATAGTAAACCAATTCATCCCAATAACAAAGGTCTCTTACAAGGGACTCTCGTACAACAAATTATCAAAGTAAGGTACACCTAAATTCGACAAATCGACTACAACCCAATTCATCCATCCTTTCATATCACACGGATTCCCAAATGCGGAATTGCAACTCAAGCATAGTAACATTCCTTTAGCTCAAATATTCAACACACCCTCAAAGGTTTCTTTAACTGAAGGACTAACAAATACTCCCTTATACTCGGTCATTTTCAACTCATATAGCCCACGAGTTCATTATTATCAAGGTACAACATCAAGTCAAACATCATCATTAACGTCCCAAGGTATTTCCATCATAGCTCACATCATAATCCTCAAGTAATATGGTTCAACTTACAACGAAACCTTACTAGTTCAAACGAGTCTCCGATACCATAAGATAGGATCATATCTTTAAATCCAAGAACTATAGCCAAATGCTTTTCCACCGAGCCTATACTCACAAACACACAATAGGAAACCACAAGACGTCACTTAATCTCAAAAGTATTTCGCACCTCAAGATATCATTCAAAACTTCTTATGTACACCAATTACACATATCATAAGCATGGTCTTCAAAACAATACTAAACTTCTAAGTCCAAAAGACTAAATTACTAATGAGTTAAGAAGTCATTGCCAACTCATTCGACCTTACACCATCGAATATCATGAACTATTTACACACAAGTCATGGCAAGCATTTACACATTAAAATCATTAAACATACCTCACCACACTTTCCTCAAGGATACCAACTCTCACCACTAGGGGAGAACTTAAGTCTACACAATTTTATCTCGAATCCCAAATTTATTCTAATCAACACTAACATTCCACCAAGTCTAAAATTCTTTCGAACAAGTACAATATGCCACAAACAAAAGGGTATGGTGTCCACAAAAGGTCACATAAGGAAGTTGAGGGTACAAATTGATAAGGAGGAGGAAAGTAACAAGAGTAATTTCCAAGGGGAAAAGAAGTTAGATGATGAAGAAGCATTTAGATAGAAGGAAGAGAGCATAAAACAATAAGGACGAGAGAATTCAAAGATGAGGAAGAAATACACTTCAATTAGGCTTGTCAATCTTCAAATCTCCGGTAGAGGATACTTCTTCTAGGTAACACAATGATCCACCTTAAGACGGTAGATACAAACAAACATACCATCACTCAACACAATCAACAAACAAGTTAGAACCTAACAACCATCAAGTACACCAAGACTACCAAGTAAAGTCCTTAATTTCTACCCATCTCTCATTTATTATTTCAAGGTCAAGTAGTTTAAGTTAGGGTTCACGTGTGTGCGTCGGGAGCGATAAAGCTCTGATACCAACTGTGACAACCCTCGAGAATGCGGAAATAATAAACAAACAAGCATGTGAATTATATTGCGGAAATAGGTAGTTTTTAAAAACTTTTATACATGCAAGTTAAATAAAACGAGGAGTGTCAAAATATTACAACTAAGTGCGGAAAATAACAAAGAGACGGAGTCTCTCAAA
>JAIUZE010073502.1:0-16603 GCA_022085475.1 Heliosperma pusillum | reverse complement strand
GCTTTACTATCACCCTAAGTCTGAAAGGAGAAACTTTGTGGATTAAATCTTAAACCCTTACTCGTGCCATCATTCCTTTTCATTTCCATTCTTGAATGTTTTTGTCAAGATTGATCGTTAAGAAATTACAAGCTCGTACTTTCTTTCTTACTCAGATATCTTTATAACTCTATTATCTGCTTTGTCTCTTCCTCGGCCTCGTTTTCCTTTTTCGCCTTCGCCTTTTTCATCTTATCGTAGTCTTTAGTGACGCTTCCTAATGTTCCTTGTATCATGTTCTTTTATCCCTACTCTCTTGAGAGGTAGTTTTTCTTATTAGCTAACGTAAGGGTTAGTAGGTGTGTTTTGAAGAAGTTTCGGATATGGTACCTAACCGTCCTATTAAACTAGTTTCATGTTTAGATGATTATAAGGATTTGAGGATAGCTTAGGATGAAACTCTCCTAGTGGTTTTAGACTATGAAAGCTTAATGTTGCAATATCATTTGAGGATCGAAATAAGCATAATGATAGTTGGTAGTTGTGGTTAAGAATTTTTGTGATTCGTAAAGTGTTACTTGGGAAATTGTGGTCTTTAAATGTTGGACCCTAACGGGAATAATTACCTTGTGGAATTTGGATTGGATGACCAAACTTGAGGAATTTTGTCATAAGCGAAAACCGGGGTATTGAGAGTTTGAAAGAGCTAAATAAATTGATTTACGGTCGCATTGCCCTAGGATTGGCAAAAGTTAAGTGAAATGAGATTTGATGACTAATCTCTTTTGAGGTTTTGTGTTTTAACTTTTGAAGATGAGAAAGTTCATTGTAAATTTAGGATAATGAGTTTGAAGTAAATTGGATTAAAGGATTTCATGGTAAGTCCTTTACTTTGTGGTTGTTAGCGATCATGTTTCCATAGATAAATATTTTGTTGGTAGTTTCTAGTAAGAGTTTGGATGAAGCTAAGAAGATTAGAGTATGTAATGAATCTTTCATGTGGATTGTTAGTTGTGGAGTCTACCGTGCCGATGGACCTTAGTAGATTCTAATTGGATTCGAATAATTGGGATTGGTTACTCGAAGTTTCGTGATTATGGAATATTTTTGTAGGAATTCTGATGATTGAAAATGATGAGTTGCAATTTTGGGTAAATTGCATTCTCTTGAGGATTTGGTTTATTAGTAGAGTTAGTGATGTCGAATTCTTGTAGATCTTCCTGCCGATTTTATTGTCATCTTCTTATCCCTAGGAGTTCAATTTGTTTTGTTTTTGCGTGTTTTGTATATATGTTATTATCGTGATTTGTGAACTTGATGTTCGAGTCGCTCTATGTACGTGTAATGTCTTGTCATTTGATTTTATCTTTGATAAAACTTTCAAATTTCCATATTATATTTCTAATTTAACGTTTCAAAGAAGTCTAAAGATGGGTTGTGTACCCTCTTTTTGGAGAAAATAGATTTCTTTCGCTTTTATATTTGGATTTTTCGTTTGGTTGGATGTTTGCACTTGTTATTGGAGACGTCTGATAACTAGTCCTGCACTTACTAACGTTGTTTTGAATTTCGATTTCACTATTTCGACATTGCTTTGATTTGGATAATTAGAGTTCTCGTTCGCGACGAGCATTCTTGAGATTTGTAAGTAAAGTTTCACACTTATGAAAATTCTCCTTAAACCGTTTTCGAGAAGAACCTCGTTTCATAAATGTTTCCTTCTAAAAGCTTTCTTGTTAAATTTTTTTAAAACCGATTCTTATCCTTGATACAATTGTTTTCTACTCTCAAGTTTCGAGGACGAAACTTTTTAAAAGGTGGGGTGATTGTAACACCCGGAAATGTACCCTATTTTTCTAGTAAAAATATTTTACGGATACTTTTCAGCGAAATTTAATTTTAATATATAATTTAATTTTTCGAGTCGAATTTAGAATTTCCGAGTTCGTATTTGGAATTTCCGCGAGATTCCATGAGAATCCCGTCTTACGCGACTTTGACTTTTCTTGACTTTAAGCCGTCTTTGACTTTTTGTGGACCTTTTCGACTCACCCTTTACTTATCACTCCCTCCTGAACTTAAACCTAATTCACTTATAACACAAACACAAAACATTTTTCTACATAGAAAAACCCCATCAAACCTAGCTTCAATTTCCTTCCAGCTTTTGAGATTCGTATAACTAGTTCATTTTCTTGTCAAATTACACGTTAAGTTAGTCTTATTCCTTTTCTATTCACCATCTTAGCTTCCTCTATCCGTATTGGTAATAAAATTACCGTCTTTCTCGTTTTTTAAATTATCCGTCTTTCTCAAGGTGAATGATATTCATCTTTTATTATCTAATTGTATGTAGGTGAAGACTAGGAAGGTTTAGAAATCGATTAAAAACGTGAAAAGGTAACGGTGAAGGGTTACTCGATATCATTTACGTGTTTTACATGATTTCTATGTTAGAATTCGTATTTAGAATACGATTAGAAAGCTTAGGAATTGTATTATTGATAATGATTGTTGTTAGTTGATGACTTTTGATGATGATTATTGATTGTTGATAGTTGTTAGAAGTGAATCATGAAAATTGGAAATGTATGAATGTATGTTGAAGGCTCTCGGGTGAACTGGTAACTCATGTCACGGTCGTGAAATACAAGTCACGGTCGTGACTTGTGCAGTTTCACTACACTGACCCCTTTTCGCAAAATGATCATATCTCCTTCGTTACTTGCTTGTTTTGGGCTTGTGACATCCCGTTGATACCGTAAGAGGATAAGCTATTACCTCAACTTGGAATTTATGTATTTTCATATCTAGAACTCTAGTTATGACATTTTGAAGTGAACCCTTGTTTTAGTTAGTTTCCAAACTTGTTGTTTTGGAGAGGTATCTATGTTTCTTATTTATTATGCTTCTTAAACTTGGTCTAATGCTTATGTATCATGTATTGATTCATGTTTATCCTATTTACATTTATATAATGCAATATTCTCATGTTTGTGACGGTTGTTATGTCCCACTTTAGTCGGTTTTACAAATAGAACGGTTGTTGAGCAATATTTTGCTTGTGCTTTGTACTCTCATTCCCTTGGCTACCTTCCCGTTCGTAAGGCTGGAATGTCGGAACGGAGAGGTATCCTACTGCTTAAATGCATGTGTTAGTGGGCATACGACGACGTTGTTGGGAGATGAACACATTGCGTTGATCGACCCGGTCGTCAAATGTTGTGTACTTGCGAGGTGGTGTTATTTGCATGTAGCGTACCGCTTGTTATGAGGCTTGAGTTCTTTTCCGCCTCTTTCGTGAAGGTTGACCGAATTTGGGGTACTCGGCGTCTATGATTGACCGAGTCTTGGATGTGGAACGTCTTACCACATGTCGAATCGGAACACGTCTTATTTCGAGAGTCTGGCCAGGTTTAGACTAGGACCGTATTATTATCGTCGTCCTACCGGGAGGAAATTAGTCTACATATACGAAATGAATTGAATCGTGTATGCGTTCAGGGAAACGTCTTATCTCGTGTATGCCTTTTAATCATACTTGCCATGTACACGGTGCTAGTGCGTTTCATTTACCGTGAGAGATGTCGTCTTTGTGTCGTTGTCTTTGAATGCGTGATTTCATGATTTTATTCATGGTCATTGCATGACTTGGCATCGTCAATGTATTGGTACGTTTGAATGGATGATAATATGATGGATTTATTGTGATCATCGCATGACTTGGCATGGTTGTTTGTTGAGTCTCAATCTTATCAAACTTATACCGCTAACGGTGAGATGTAAGCCCTAGTGAGCGTATTCGGTTGCCTAAGAGTGTCTTCCCCGAGTCATTGTATAACATGATGGATTCGGACTTGTAACTCTTATGCTCTTATCAATATATATTGAATTGTCTATCTATCTTTATCGTATCTCACATGTATATTTATATGTATGCATGCTCTACTTTTGTATTTCCTTTTATGTACGTTTAATGTGATATGGCTGGGAGAACCCGGAGTTACTCCCCACTGACTGTGGCGTTCATGTTTTTCATGGATGAACAGGTTGCTTGATTGGTTGGCATTTTGCTTGATATTTTGGGTTCGGGTGTGAGCTAGCGGGCGTTGTCCTTGGATGAAACACCTCTAGACGTTCTTTAGCTAGATGCTAATAACTTTGTCTTTTGTTAACACTTTGAGAGACTACGTCTCTTGTGGTATTTTTATTTGGTTTGTAATATTTGACACTCCTCGTATTTTCTTTTGGCATGTAAAAAGTTTTTAAAACACCGTAGTTTCGCTAATTAAATCACATGCTTGTATGTTTTATTTCCGCATTCGCAAGGGTTGTCACACTAGCAATCTTCGTCACAATTGCCCCACAATCCAAGGAGGATCTAGATGGGTTAGTCATCCTAAAGATACTCGTACAAAAAACCGAACACGGGCTCATGGACATTATCTTCTCCCTGCTTACATTGAGATATGTAGACAAAAGAAACAACTTATGGGTATTAAGATAGCTACGGTTCAGACGTAAGAAAGGTGACCTCCGAGAATCCCCAAGGCAAAGCGAAGAATAGGATGTTGGACCTCGGTGAGACGCAAACGTAAACTACTGACGTTGTGGTCTTGACCACAAGCCAACAACACAAAGAACATTGTAGCAGAGAAATTCAAAGGAAACTCCATGTAACAATCCACCGGTTCCGACCCCAAACCCAAGGCCGTCTTCAACCCCGAAAACGTCAAGTTGTGCTCCTTCCCCTTGAGCCAAAAATAGATCTTCTTATCCTTGTATGAAAAAGAGCTCGAGAACTCCATGTTCAACTCACGATAAGACAATTCATGAAGTTGATAAAGCCTTTCGAACCCCAAATGTAGAAATATCTGCTCAAGGTCTCAATCCAAGTCCATTTTCGTAATGAACTCGGGCAACAAACCTAGTTGGAAGCATATGACATCCCATTAGAGCTTCGAATTTGGCTTTTTGCTCCACATCCCAAATCTTCACATTGGGGTGCTCCACCACGAGCGTAATCTCTGGTACCTCCGGCGTTAATGAAATAGCTTCTTTGCCGTCGCACGGCTACTTCTAATGCTTTTGGGCCCCGCGGCACTGGTCGGACCTTCTAAGGCCCTCGCCTAAGAAAGAAGTTCCTAACATAGGAACTCAAAAAAAAAACCAGGAGCACAACCGCCCCTCTATCCAGGCCATACCCGACCAATCTCCGAGCCTCCACCGACTCGATGCTCATGGCCGAGTCCGACTAGTAGATCACCTCTGAAGTCCTCTAAAAGTAAATTTGACATTCCAAAACTACATATGGAAAGTCGAAATAGAATCCCAATACCGGTCAAACAAGGCTCGAAGGAGCGACCAAAACAACCTCATGTTTCCTGCTTTCTACAAACGAAGAAGCGAGAAAGAAAGTTACAATCATATAAAAAAGAAGAAACAGAAATGAATTTCAAAACTTTCGAAAGAGATACTTAAGATTCCCTATTGAGTACGGAAATAAAGGTGCTGCTCCACGGTCACACTAATTGGCTTCTGTCGCATTTCTTCACCTACTCAAGAACCGGTTTCAGCTGACGGCTTCCCTTTCTACCCGAGATCTGCCAAGGTATCTTGGTATCCTCTAAATTGGGAGCTCTCTCCCCCATATACTACCATAATGGTGCTAGGCTTGACCTCAATGAAGTCGTATCGTCGCGAAGTACTCACCTCGCTTTCTGCACAAGTCAAAAATCATCAAAATTGACGTTTTTCAAAGTCTAAACTGACTTTTTACGAGAAATCATGACAATCATATGTCCTAGTTTATTTTTAAATTCATGTTTCTTTATATTCATGTGGGTGAGACGGGAATTCGGCAACATTTCGGCGTAAAACCCATTTTTAAAGACAAAATTTGTCCCGAAATTTTTTTAAGAAAACGAAAAATTTTCGAGCTCAACTAATGTCTCATGACATGAGAGGCGTAATGCAACAAAAATCGATAAGTTTGGTTGAACTTCGAGCCATTTTCGAGCATATAAGCGGTTTTAGCCAAAGACTGACTCAAACTAAGCATAAAACCGGCTATGATGGACGAAAATTCAAATTAAATGTACCTACGGGTTCCTTTTAACTTCTACTATCATATTCTAGCATTAATTTTAAGCTAAAAGTTCGTTTGAATCAAAAACCCCAATTTATGCAAAATTAGGATTTCTTTTAATAAATAATCGTCCCTAAATTCGAAGCAGTTACAAATTTAAGAGGAATGGGAAGTCGATGTACCTTTTCTTGCCATGAAATATGTTCAAAATGGTATAGGATTGATGAAAGTCTTGAGTCTTCGTCGTCTTCGAGTTCTTATGCGAGTATTGTGTTTGCGTATGAACGAAATTACGCTTGCTTTATTCTGGTTTAATTTAACCATGACCTACCTTAGAAGCGACGCATGGTATGTTGCGCCCCTTCTAAGGCCCAACTACTTGTGTACTCTTTCTTTTTTTTCCCAAAGAGTTACGTTATACGAATACCTTGTCGTTATTATTTATTATCATAATAAATATAACTGGACATTATAAATATTTTACATTCTAAAAATAAAAATAATAAATATTTGAGTCGAGATTATTCTCTCGGTCCGTTAAAAATTGGCTTTGGAGATTCTTATTTATATTCCCGACACTTCAAATAAATTACAACCCTTTCGAGACTTCAATTAAAGTTTAGTCGTTTAAAAAACCCCCCCCCCCCCCCCCCGCCCCGCCCCGGAATCTTTATTGTATTTAAATGTATGAATACCCAAAAAATGACCCCTTTTCAAGATTTTATTTAGAAACTCGATGCTTCAGAATTACCCATTGAGGATACTTATTCTCTTTAAAGGTCCCGATTACCCTTTGGAGTTCCTGTTTAGGATCTCAATACTCCAAATAATTGCTCGGCATTTTCCCCGTGAAAGTCGGTCCCTGGATGTCAAGCCGGCGAATTCTCTTAATTTGGAAGCCACGCTCAAAAGCTGACACGGGCCTGTTTTTTGCAAAGAATCCGTAGACACAAGTCCTTCTATTCAAGAAGATTTTCTAAGAAGACCGTTAGATATGTCCTTTTTTCCTGAACCCCGACTGAGAAAGAATAGCAGGTATGATCTCTTCTTATGGCTAGCGAGCTTCCCCGTGCCATAGGCTAGGTTGTAATCCTCGACTGACCTAAGGGCTATACTTTGACTTTCGACTTCTCCAAGCCTCAATAAAAGTAGGGGCTGTGTAGATATCTTAATCTACACCTCCCTAAATCTACCCGATGATGATCGAACACCTCTGTTAGTTTTATGTCGCGATTTATGACCTTTCGTAAGTCGGTTAATAAACGATATATTTAAAAAAATTGTCACCCATTTTATTGTCATCTACGTGCCATTATGGTCGATTTGACATTAATTTTGTCACCCCTTTTTAAGATCTCATCTCATTCCGAGACCGAATATTCTGAAAACCGTCGTGTAATTTTTTACTAGGCTAAGCGTTTGACACAGAAATCGATCTCTATCAAAGAAGATAAAACTTTATATCCTCTTCTAAGCGACGACGGGGCCAGTGATGCGCCTCGTCTAAGGGGTTATTCTCCGCTGGTTTTGTCCGAGTGAAACTCTTTACCTTTATTGCTATAAATAGAGAGCTTTTTTTTCCATATTTGGTAGACGAGCGTCCACACTTCAGTATTCTCTTGTCTCTCTGGCATTCTAGACTTATTATTACTTCGCTGAGATATTATTGTTAATGCTTACTATTATTTTTGATGATTTGGTATGACGTGTGAGGTACTTCACTACTCAACTTTTGGTTGACCGTGGTTATCTTGTCATTATTTTTAACACTTGTGCGGTGATCCACTTCATTTTTTCCGATCATTTAATGAGCAGTGTGTCATACATGTATTGATATGTGAGTTGTACCTTGGATGTTGCTGGGCATAGAGCGAGTCGATCTTCACTCTAAGAGTCGAACATTATTAATTTATTTATCATTCAAGTTTGTTTAATATGTCTTCCGTGCTAAACATTATTCTTAAGTACTTGGTTTAGCTTTGTAAGACAGTTTCGGATAATGTCTCTTTTCTAAACAATTTAATGGTAAAGTACTTTATATTTTTGTCTTTTGATAGGTACTACTTCGGGTAACCGAGATGGTAATAGCCCTATTTAACTAGGAAGCTGTTACTAAAAGGTCTTAGTTAAATGAGAGTGTTATAGAGATATTACAAAAATTCATGTCGTTTTACTACCTTGCAAAGAAGGATTCTTAATATATACATGAGCGTCTTGAGGAATGATGAGGTACATGGGTGAAGATTTCTTATCGCCTTTTGTCAGACTGAGGTGGGTGGATAATCGGATTGCTGAGAATAAATGAGACTTTTTGAATTGTGTGTGCACAATACCGATTTTTCTAGGTATCATCGTATTCCTCTCGAAAATATGTAAAGTTGAGTTAGCCAGATGCAAGAATATTACTATGACATTGGCAACCTATGATTCGGTATGTCTTATATGATGTCGTGATGAAGAAACAAATTTTCATTTGATTCGGGTATGTGGGATTCGGAGGCATTTGGATTGGATGTAATTTAGACGAAGAGTTCGAGCAAGTGAGGGAGTGCGTGAAGGTAGTGCGGCGTTATTTTATCGTGGACTTTGTTGCATATATGGTTGGGTTTTTAGCGTTATGAATGTGGCGTAATAAGTGGCTACTCGAGAGAAGTGGATCAGGGTAGGAGAGAAGTTGATCAGTATGTTAAGAATAAATGATGATGCATGGACAAATGAGGGAGCGGTGTGGGCCTAGGTGCTGTATGTAGAGATTAGGGAGGCCATATGAGGTGGGCGGGGACGGTGTGACCACAAGGATGGATGGATGGATGGATGGATGGAAGCGCTAGGAACATAAGCTTTGGCGATTTTACAGATGTTGAAAGAAGCAAGAAGTTTGGGCTATCGCTCGGTTAACTTGTAGGGTGATTGTCGCCAAGTCATGGAAGCATTGAAGGAGCAAAATCGTGGACGAAGTAATTTTTTTAAAATTTTGTACGATTTTGTGGTAAGTATATAAGCTACAACGGTTTATAGATAGGCGGTTGCAGCGAGCCGTTTTTTTCCCAACATTGTTGTTACTGTTTGAATTATAGATGCATCAGTAATATGAATGATGGTTTTCAGCATAAAAAAACATAAATATCCCGAAGGATGGAAAATGCGCACCATCGTAAACATGTACCTCCTCAAAGTCATTAACTTCAAGCTCCTACGTTACCTACTTTCCTACGTCATACTGTATGTTTATAAGAAATTTGGTGACAGACGAAGTTGTTAAAACAATGGAGGGATAGTTTTGATAAATAATTTCTTTTTACACACAAATATAAAATATTTTTGAAAATTCTAACATTTGACACAAATTTTGGCTAAAAGAGAATGCATGCTTGTCTCCTCATACGCCATCCACGGAGGCCATCGATCGATCGGTGGGCTCCGTATATGGCATACAGGGAGCCAGGCATACACGAAGTCACGACGTGATTAATAACGAGAATTATGAGACAATCTTTGTAAGGTAGTATTACGAGAACGAAAATTAGGAGATGAAACGATTTTACGATAAGACTATGATGATACCAACCCATCAGATTTGCATGTATTCGAGTTTAATAAGGATTCAAAAAAGAAAACCCACTGAAGCTAAGTATAGACGAAAACAAGAGGGGAGAGGAAATAGGAAGAAAAGGGGTTAACCGAGAATGGTCTCTCATTTTTGTGATGAGTTTGTGGTAGTTTGAAGTCGTCTCCTTTTTAATGGGTCGTAAAGCAAAGTATTTGATTTTATTTTTTTATTCTTTACTGATACCACATTTGTCTGGGAGCGCTTGGAGGGCTTGGAGAACACAGATTCCTGATCACACCCTTCATTTAAAATCTCATTAAAATAAGGCAATAAAAAGATTTATGTATAACAAAGGAAAATATTCCTAAAGAAAAGCTGCTACGACATAACATGGATTATTATCTTTCACTTTTTATTTCCTCAATCACCTTTGATT
Source organism: Heliosperma pusillum (assembly GCA_022085475.1). Taxonomy (NCBI): domain Eukaryota; kingdom Viridiplantae; phylum Streptophyta; class Magnoliopsida; order Caryophyllales; family Caryophyllaceae; genus Heliosperma; species Heliosperma pusillum. Next base: position 6,550 of record JAIUZE010073502.1, on the reverse strand, counting down.
AATTAACTTCCTCTACACTTGTTTGACTACTTTTCTTCTTCATTTGGAAACAGATTTGTTTGGATTAACAAGTTTTGGTTCTTGGCCCTATTCGAGATATTTCTATTTACCATTTTAGTTTTATTTTATGTAAAATAAAACACAAATTTGCGTTTAAGGTTGACAATAGCCGTCGTAAGTTTAAAAGGAGTCTAATACGTACGAAATTAGCTCACTTGTTGCCTAGATATACCAAGTTTTTTGTCTTTATTAACACCATGTGATAATATTTGACCTGCTTTAAGTTTATGATGGATACTGGCCGTCTTAAACAAGACTTACTGAAAATAAAATTGTATTTCATTTGTTTAAATCAAACATTTACCAAAGGAACTAAACTTTTTATATCATATCTTGAAATTATTATGAGATATAAAATTTAACAACAAATTATGAGACACATTCACTACTTTCTCATTTAATATTATTTCGCTCACGACATCATAGGTTAAAACTATAACAATCAGTAATCTGGGGCTTTGTATTGTTTCTTTGACGGCTCGGTCTATTTTTGGTGTTAAATTTACTATTCTCGTTTATTTAATATTTAAATAAATAAAACTAATTTTTTAAATCGATTGCTTATTGTTCGCATTTTCTCTTATTGTTGCTACTGTTACTTTCACTACTCTTCCGGTATTATTGTTACCTTCACTACTTCTGCATTTATTACTATTAATTTTACTACTTGCTACCATTTCTTTAAATACTCCCGCAACAATTAGTGTTCTCTCACATAATCACGTGGGTGATATCTATCATACTTACTACATCAAATAATTGTACAATTATTTTCACTAATAACATAACTACTTTTACTACTTGCACAATTTTATCTCGCTTATATACTGAAATAAGTATATTACATAATTGCCTTAAATCATTCGGTTACTTGATTGTATTAAATTTAATTTTTATGTAAATTGGTTATCTAATTGTATTAGACCTATATATTTAAATGAATATAAAATATTAGGTTAGAATATCATTTAAACTATTTAATTATTATACTCTGATTAAAGTACAAACCTAAATAATTATGCAATTATATATCTTTTGGTAATATATTTATTTACCTCTTATAGTTCCAAACCGAACATACATATATTATATTCATATGCTATTCAATTAACAACCACTAATAGAAAAAACCCCTATCGCGTCAGTTATAAATAGCTATTTGCGTCGATTTTGTGGAGTCGTATTTTGAGGGGTCGTATTTGGTCTTGCGTCAGTTGTATAACCGACGTATAAAGTGTAACAATTGCGTCTGTTGAGTTGCATGAAACGACGCAAAAAAAATATAATATGCGTCGGTTATACCAATATAACAGATGCATTTGGTCTTTATAACTGACGCAAATTGTAATATATTGCGTCCGTTAATTGAGGACTCATACAAATACTTAATTGTTTGCGTCATTTATTGCAAGAAGTGATGCATCTGACATCATTTGACCGCCAATCAATTTATCTATTTGCGTCATTTACATCATGAACCGTTGCTTTTGCTTTAGCTTTTCGCATCAGTTGTTCGTGGAAATGACGCCATTGATATTTCATTTTGGCGCTTACATTGAACTCATTTGTGTCGTTTTCTTCCAGATTTGATGCAATTGATTATTTTTTTTTTTTTTAAAAAATAAAAATTTGCTACCGAAATTTCAGCAGCACCTCCCCATAAAATGACAATCCGGATACGAAAACTTAAAAACCTGCAATCAACCAGTAATACTTCACATGTAAATCGACATTACATATCATTCAGCCCGAAAATGTTACAAATACATTCTAAAGTATAAATAATAATCCAACAAATGTTTTACGTATTTACTAAGCTAATATATTCTAAATATTCTCTAAACATCTAGTAGCCGAAACTTCTCTAGCCAAATTCATATCGCTGATTCACATGGTTGAATTCGCAATATTCTGCATTTTCAGTATACCGTAAGAATATTAGTTGAAAAAAGAAAAAAAAAATAGACGATGAAAAGTTAAAGTAAGCTAAAATTAAATTACCTCCTGAAAGTCTTTCTCCTTAGATTTAGAGTAGTAGAAGGTTATGTCATACATCCATTTCATGACATAATAACCACACTTATAATCCCTTACTTGTTGTGGACACTATTTTTTTTTAAAGAAAAATATGTTAATACGAATACTTATCACATTATTAGTTGATAAATAAAATAAAAATAGGTACACTTTTACTTAATTACCTCGATCACTTTAAAAGTGAGTTTGCTTTTTTTTATTATAATTGCGTCTTCCTCCATAAGCACAATATAATATCCAACCGCCTTCGAGCACAACTTTTATATCTAAAATCTTTGGATTCCTTTGTTGCGAGTCCAAAATATAAATTGTGTTCAATTCCACGCAAACAACAACCAACATCCAATGGTTACTGTGATCAGAAAATGACAAAATCATTAAATATCAAGAATTAGGAGAACTTATATGCATAAATAAATTTAAAATAAGTTTCATACTTACCCCTCATAGAATGCTCCCATTATATATTTCTTTTCTTCTTGAATTTTCATTGCATGTCCAATATACTCTTCACATTCTCTTGGATTATGCATGTACTCAACCAGTTTCACGGGGCACAAGTATGCAACTAATTTAGTGGCTTTGATAGTAGTTGCACATTGTTATCGAACAATAGACCAAAAAGACATAAGTTCTACATACCTTTCCCAAGCTTGAAGCATCACAACATTTAGCCACAAATATCGGAACATTTGCCTAATTTCAACAACGGTCAAATAACATTCAATATGATTATTGTCTTTGTAATTAGAAACTGAGGCATCAATTACAATTTTGATGCATTCAACGGTTGACAGGAGCACAACTTCTCTTCTAAAATCTTGCAGTCACTACTTAAGTCACTAACTTCCTCCACACTAAGAGGAGTTCTATCATTTTCTTCACCTCCTACCTTTCTTTTCCCCTTGTCCTTTTCAACAGAAATTGCCTATTATGATAACAAAAAGAGTTAAGTATCAAAATATTCCCTCACAAAAATTGAGTTAAACTTAGTATCAGATTCTATAAAATAAAAGAAATATAATTTACCTTTACTACCTTCTTTCGAACCTTATTACCAGATTCTTTAGTATCTCTCGACTTGCCTTTTCTCTTTCGATTCCTTTCTTCAGTAGTAGCCTAATAATAATCATAATAATAAATAATAATAATAATAATAATAATAATGATAATGATAATAATAATAATAATAATAATAATAATAATAATAATAATAATAATAATAATAAAAATAATATTTGAAATAGTGTACATATCAAATATGTGTCAGAGAGCACTAATGACCAGATATATATAATGCTATAGAGTTAGCTTAGGAGCTATTATACAACTCACATTCGTTTAGTTCTTGAAAGGCCACATTTATAAATAAATAATCATCTACTAGTAGGTTTGAGCTAGGCTTCTTACAAGTATGATACTATAAACGCTATTGAAATAAAAACAAGTTACCCCATCTTCGCCTAACAATATCAAGTTTTTCGGCCATTGCGCAAAGCTTCCTTCCACTTCTCCAACCTTAATAAATCCATTCCATGGACATGGAAGTGGTGCTCCAGGTTTAATAACTTTATCGATGGACACATGAGCGTTCTGCATGGTCAATGGTGTGTTGTGTACCATTTTGCCTTGTACTTTTCTCATCTTGCCGACTTGTGTAAAAGCAGAACCCATTGATATCATACCCTTCATAGGATATGATGTTAAGCTTGGGACCATATGCTAACCACCTTAAGTTCTCACTTATCTTATGTGTTGAGTTTGACAAGTCTGTCATCACCGTTTCCTTAAACCAGTGTAAAAATTGCCGATTATGTTTACTAACCAACCAACCTTCACGCTTATGTGGATTTTATCTTTTTAATAAGGCATAATGATCAATTAAATATGGATGAACTTCAGTCATATGTTGCAAAACATACATATGTGCGTTTTCAAAACATACACGGTCAATTGTAATGAACTTTTTCCCCAAAGTACCTTTCTCTTGAACCCTCGTGTCGGGATGTAGGAAGTCCGATAGATTGCACACTGTTCAAGTAATCTTGGCAGAATCCAAGTGTCTCACAAGCAACAGTAGCTTCAACGATGCTAGCCTCAGGCCGATACCGATTTTTCACACGTCTCTTATACGTCCCCATCTCTCGCTCCATAGCCCACATATTTCTTAGGAATACCGGGCCACAAAGTTTAATCTCTCTAACCAGATGAATTATTAAGTGAACCATAATATCAAAGAAACTAATGGGGAAGTACATTTCAAGTTCGCATAGTGTTACAATAATACCGGCTTGTAACTCATCTAAAGACTCTGGATCAATGTCCTTAGCATTAATTGCACTAAAGAATCTGCAAAGCTTAATTATCACTTGTCTAACATGTTTAGGTAAAACAGACCGAATAGCCACAGGAAGGAGTTGTGTCAACAGAACATGGCAATCATGGGATTTCAATCCCACTAACTTCAAATCATTTAATGACACAAGACGGCTTATGTTGGAGGAATACCCATGCGACACCTTCATACCCTTTAAAGACTCACATAATGTCATCTTCTCTTTTCTCGATAGAGTTGTGCAAGTTGGGGGTAAGTAGGTACGTTTCCCCTTTTCAACTAGTTTTACCTCAAAACGCCCCCTAACAACCATGTCATATCTAGCTTTGATCCCATCCTTGGTCTTATTGGGCATGTTCAACAAAGTGCCAATGATACTATCAAACACATTCTTCTCTACGTGCAGGACATCAATACAATGCCTAACTGACAAGTGCTCCCATTATGGTATGTCCCAAAAGATGGACCTCTTCGTGTGGTACACCCCATCCGGTGGAGGTCTATACGGTTTTCCAAACTCTCTGCTGATGTTCATAACCCGTTTGTGATACTCTTGTCCACTCAAAAATAATGGAGGTGATCGGTATTCAGTTTTTCCATAGAAAGCTTTCTTCATCTTACGATATTGATGATCTTTGGGAAGAAATCGACGACCACCAGTGTATGCGTACTTCCCGCTGTTCTCCAACCATTCAGATTCTGTGTCATCACCACATACCGGACACCCCTTGTCAGTCTTCAACCTATAACCCGAAAGGTTTTTATAAGCTGGAAAATCATTAATTGTACAATATAACATAGCACGAATTTGAAAGTGTGAGCCAGTAGCTGCATCAAACACCCGCACACCAACATTCCATAACAACTTCAAGTCTTCTATAAGTGGCGCCAAATAAACGTCTATGTCATTACCCGGTTGTTTAGGACCCGAGATTAGCAACGTTAGTAAAATGTATTTACTTTTTGTCGTAAGCCAGGGAGGGAGATTGTAAATTATTAGCATTACTGGCCAACTGCTATGTTGTGTACTCAAAGTCCCAAATGGATTAATTTCATCAGTACAAAGCCCTAGTCTTAAATTCCTAGGTTCTCCACCAAAATCAGGAAAGGATCTATCAATAGTCCTCCATTGGGGGGCGTCGGCTACATGCCGTAGTTTACCATCTTTATTTCTCTCTTTGTGATGCCACATCATATATTCGGCATCTTTAGGATTTGAAAAAAACCGAATAAACCTTGGTATAATTGGCAAATACCATAAGGTCTTGATCGGACTCCCTTTCTAATTAACTGAATATTTTTCTGAAATCTTGTACCTCGATGCTTTACATCGTGGACACACATGCAAGTCACTATAATCTTTCCAGAACAAAATGCAGTCGTTTGGGCAGGCATGAATTTTTTGGTAACTCGTAGCCAATGGACACAACACTTTCTTACATCGGTAGGTATTAGCTGGAAGCTTATTACCTTCAGGCAACATTTCTGATAAAAGTTCCACTAAAGCAGTGAAACTTTTATCACTCCACCCATTCCCCGCTTTCAAGGTATACAATTTCAAAACAGCTGATAAACGTGTGAATTTAGAGCAACCCGGATATAACGAATTCTTAGAATCATCAACCAACCTCTGGAAAATTTCCGGACATTCTATAAAATCTTTTTCTAGATCATCCATCATTCTATCAATATTATCAGTGTAACAACCCGAAATGTACCCTATTTTTCTAGTGAAAATATTTTACGGATACTTTTCAGCAAATTTAAGTTTTAATTAAGAATTTGTTGTTTCGGGTCAAATTTGGAATTTCCAAGTTCGTATTTGGAATTTCCGCGAGATTCCATGAGAATCCCGTTTTAAGTCGTCTTTGACTTTTCTTGACTTTTAAGTCGTCTTTGACTTTTCTTGACTTTTAAGTCGTCTTTGACTTTTCTTAACTTTTAAGTCGTCTTTGACTTTTCTTGACTTTTAAGTCGTCTTTGACTTTTCTTGACTTTTGAGTCGTCTTTGACTTTTCTTGACTCTTAAGTCGACTTTGACTTTCGTTGACTTTTCCGACTCACCCCGTAATTTGAAATACCGAAATTATATTTGAAAAATAATAAATTTAATTTATT
>JAIUZE010073501.1:0-27355 GCA_022085475.1 Heliosperma pusillum | reverse complement strand
ATTTCAATAAATCATATTCATCTCATATCGCCTCATATCTATTAAGGCCTCATCATTCATTCATTAAATAAAACCTTACCTGAAGACAAATCCCCGACCCGAGTCCCGCGACGGGTCATCAGTCAAAACGGGGCTGACTAGATCTTAGTTTGACCAAACCCGTTTGGCCAAACCGGCTAGAAACAGAGTCTTAGCCATCGAGGCTTGACCATAAGAATATCACATTCATTTCATGTTATTTCATTCTATTTCTAACATGTGAATTATTAATTCTTACCAAAAACCCGCTTGACTTAAAGGACATCAAATTAAACTACAATCTCGTATTATAATTTCTAAAATGTGAGAAATAATAATTTTATGAAAAACCTTTTAATTAAATATTTTACTTATTAACATTTCTCACTTGCTAAATATTACAAAACACGATAAATTAACACTAAACTCAAAAACTGTCACAAGTCCAACAAGGTGACTCTTGGGCTGATTTGGGCCGGACCTAACATGGGCCTGGACTGGGCCCACGTCTGTTTTGGGCTGATTTGGACTGTTTTGATCGACTTTACTAAAAACCGTTTCTTAATATTTCCCGCATGCTTAACATAATTAAAACCCGTCAAAACAACAACAAAACTAACAAGTATCGACACAACTCCCAAGGACCAAACCCCGGACCAACCCAGACCTGGCTGGACCGGCCTGAACCGGTCTGAACCAGGCCTGAACCGGCCGGTTCACAGCCACCCTACACAGCCATTTCCCACGGCCTAAACCACCACTCTTCCAAATTAATTCTAACATGTTTTTAATTAACAACATCCATTTTTAACAACCAATTTAACCATCAATCATACAAGAATCATGGTTATAAATAAATCATCCAAATATGTCAAGAACACTAACATATTAAAAATTCCATACAACATAAAAAATCATAACTACTTATCATGTTACTACTAAAACCATAAATAACAATAACATGAACAAAAACAAAAGGTATGTGACATTAATTCGTCGAGTAAATCGGAATTGTTACCTTAGCTAGCAAAATCAAGTAGCATCAAAAATAAGAAGTAAAGAAAAACCCGTCTACTAATCTTCTCCTAATATATACGAGTCACCAAACTCGTCTTCAAAATCTTCCCCTATAAGAAATGACAAGAAAAACATTATTAGAATTACAACTTGATTTTCCATAATTAAAATGTTGAAAACGATTTTGACGGAATTGAAATTAAACCGTACTTGAAGATGGAGAGCGAGCGGATATTCTAAATATAAGTTAGGACGGATTTGAATAGACTAACGGTTTGATGATGAATTTTGCTCAGAAGACGAAGACTACGAAGAACGTGAAGAACGATTTAAAGAAAGTGTTAATTAGATCTTAATTTGATTTATTGTAAAATGAAAAGTTGTTAGTGAGGAAGTGTGGTGAGTGAGCCGTGTACATATAGAGGAAATATGGAGTCGGGTTTTGAAATTGTTGTTACGGAATTGACTCGGGTTTAATAAATATATTACGGTAATTAATTAAATATAATTAGATATTAAGTTAATTAAACCAAATATCTAGATATTATGTTATTGTAATGAAAAGAAAGAAAATATCAAGGCCTAAGAGAGGACAAAGGAGCCGTGTGGTATGTGATAGTCGGGTCTGTTTTTTGTAAACGATTTGCGTAATTTTCGTTGACGGATCGATAAAGTAATAAATATCTAAGATATTATTATTAGTTTAATAAAAAGAATGAAAATATCTTAAAGTGAGTGGAAAAAGATGACATGGGCGTGTGACTCATGCCAAAGTCGGGTTTTGGGTTTGTTTCGGGATTTAAGATGACTCGGGAATAGTTAAATGACGTTCGGGATTAAACAGTAAAAGTTATTCTTTAATCCCGAATAAATTCAAAATAATTATATTAAATTATCATAAATTCAAATAAATCTTAATAAAAATAACTTAAATTTATTATTTTTCAAATATAATTTCGGTCTTTAAAATTACGAGGTGAGTCGGGAAAAGTCAACGAAAGTCAAAGTCGACTTAAAAGTCAAGAAAAGTCAAAGATGACTTAAAAGTCAAGAAAAGTTAATGACGACTTAACAGTCAAGAAAAGTCAATGACGACTTAAAAAGTCAAGAAAAGTCAAAGACGACTTAAAAGTCAAGAAAAGTCAAATATGACTTTAAAACGGGATTCTCATGAAATCTCGCAGAAATTCCAAATACGAACTCGGAATTTCCAAATACGACTCGAAACAATAAATTCTATTTTAAAACTTAACTTTGCTGAAAAGTATCCGTAAAATATTTTTACTAGAAAAATAGGGTACTTTTCGGGTTGTTACAATCCCCCCTCCTTTTAAAAAGTTTCGTCCTCGAAACTTAGAAGAAGGCATGTGACATATATGTAGGTCTATTTCAAAACCTTTAAAAATATATTTGTAATAAAAATACTGGGTCTTATCAACGGGGCGGAAGGTTCTCGTCGGCCGTTAAGAACATCGACGTCCCAAATCAAAGACCTTAAAGATACATTTTCGCATCAATAAATGAAAAAACTAGTTATCGAACGTCTCCAATAACAAGTCTCTACACTCCTTGACGGTAAAATACTTGAAATCATAAAACATTTCCAAAAGCTTTTAGTTCAAAAATTTTATAGTAAAGGTAATAACTCTACTATCTATGCCTAAAATTTCTAACTAAAGCTTCTAATAATTTATCTATAAGAAATGATATTCGATAGAAGGAACGGAATATTCGAAAGAATAAATCGAATAGAAAGAGGAAATAAAGAAAGATATTAGCCGGAAAAGTAGATCCGTTATTGATATAGGAATGTCCGAATGAAGATAAGAGCATGAAAACACATCTCCGGACGGTAAAGATATAGGAGTACTTTCTCCAACTGAAGCTTTGAGAGGTAATTTATCGTATAGTCTCATTGAACTAAAGGACAAAGAAGTTCCCGTATAAATTAAACACGGTATTTCTTAAATTGAAAACATACCAGTCACAATGTCTGGTTGAGCATCGGCCTCAGCGCGGCTCATGATGAAAATTCGACCCTTCGGTCTCCCTGAATTAGCTGGTGTAGAAGCTATCTTCTTCCTATCAGGACATACATTAGCCTGGTGTCCCGACTTCTGACAAGCATAGCACACAGTTGGCTGGTTGAAACAGCCCATACCGGGATGCCTAGGCATCTTGCACCTAAAACAGATACGACCCTTAAGATCGTTGTTGTTGCTCGGAACGAATGGACGGTTTCTCTGATTTGCTTGTCCACGCTGAAAGTTTCTCCTCTTGTTTGGAAAAGAGGAAGAAAAGGAAGGTCGAGAAGTAGAATATAATGGTCTCTTGCCATAAGAATTAGGAGCAACATACGAGCAACGAGCCTCGTCGGCAATCTCCCGAATAGAACTCTCTGCCCATATGGCATCATTGTAAATAGAGACAAAGGAAGTAGCACCCGTACTGATCTTGCCCTTCACCTCAGGAGAAAGCTTTCCTAGGTAAAAGAAGGCCTTGTCTTCCTCCCTTGAAATAAGCCGAGTAGCATAATGAGCCAACTCGTTGAACTTGGTTGTGAACTTCTGAACTGAGAGAACTCCTTGTTTGAAGTTCATGAATTCTTTCAGTTTCTGCTGTCTCAATTCATCCGGGTAGAACCTCGCCTCCAATAGTTCACGGAAACGAGTCCAACCAAAATCTGGTTCTAACTTAGAAGTAGGGCCAGTAAGTGACCACCACTGATCAGCTTCCTTCACTAAGAAGTGGGAAGCAAGACGGACTTTATCCGCTTCAAGAACATCATAAAGAGAAAAGTTCTTCTCCATTTCTCGAATCCATTCAGAAAGTTTGACGGGATCTCCTTCACCATCATAGGTTTTGGCTTGGCTCCTAGATAGTTGTTGAAGCAACCCACGTATAACTCCCTGTCTCGCACGGTCGGAAGAGGATTATGGATAGGATTTGCTTGCTGGATTTTTAGCCTGATTTTGCTTGGTTCTGCATAATAACAGTAAGAGCTGCTAAGACGTGTTGTCCCAATTCCTCGAAGTGCATCTTGCAAAAATAAACCACAGATTAGTACTTATCATATAGCAAGCACAAAGAGACTACAAACATAATCCTAATCGTACCCCTCCTACCATTCTATCCTCAAATCTCAATCTCACGGTTTATTAGTTTATTAATGGGTCAATTTTTTATGCAAGGGTAAACCAAACGTGCGTCGGGAGCAAAATAGCTCTGATGACCAACTGTGACACCCTCAAATTTGCGGAAAGAAAAAAAATAATTTTAACTAAATAAAAGATGAGAATACATAACGAAGGTGTCTTAAAATAAAAAGGTTCAACAAAAAGGAAATAATATTATACAAAATAAATATCCAAAACGGGAGACATGTTTCCCGTATAATACTGAAATAAAATAGTGTATAATAATATTGTAACACCCGGAAATGTACCCTATTTTTCTAGTAGAAATATTTTACGAAATCTTTTCAGCGAATTTAAGTTTTAAATTAGCTTTTTATGTTTCGAGTCGAATTTAGAATTTCCGAGTTCGTATTTGGAATTTCTGCGAGATTCCATAAAAATCTCGTCTTAAGGCGAGTTTGACTTTTCTTGACTTTTGAGTCGAGTTTGACTTTTCTTGACTTTTGAGTCGAGTTTGACTTTCTTGACTTTTGAGTCGAGTTTGACTTTTCTTGAATTTTAAGTCGTCTTTGACTTTTCTTGAATTTTAAGTCGTCTTTGAATTTTCTTGACTTTTCAACCGACTTTGACTTTTGTTGACTTTTCCTTATAAATCTCATACTACCACTTATTCTATTTTCATTCACACAAACACCAACACTTTTCTTCATCACTAAGAAACCCAAATCAAAAGCTTTCCCTCTTTGATTTCGATCTTAGAATTCGCCTAGAGCATTCGTTCTTTGACGGAATTCACGTAAGTTCGTCTTATTCTTCCCCTCTTAGCTTCCTCTATCCGTATTGGTAATAAAATTACCGTCTTTCTCGCTTTTTAAATTATCCGTCTTTCTCAAGATGGATGATATTCCTCTTTTATTATCTAATTGTTTGTAGGTGGAGACTAGGAAAGCTTAGTAACCGTTTGAAGACGCGTAAAGGTAACGGTGAAGGGTTACTCGGTATCATTTACGTGTTTTGCATGCTTTATATGTTAGAAATCGTATTTAGAATACGATTAGAAGCTTAGGAATCATGTTATGATTTATGATGGTTGTTGTTTGATGATTGTTGATGATGAATATTGATTGTTGATAATTATTAGAAGTGAATTAGGAGAATTGAAAATGATAGGTTTGGTGTTGGTGGTTCTCGGGTAGAAGGGTGTTCCTGGCCGAAGGACCGGCAGCCGGTCTAGTGCCCGGCTGGGAATTTCCTGCACCGACCCTTTTTCGTAGAATGATCATAACTCCTTCGTTACTTGCTTGTTTTGGGCTTGTGACCACTCGTTGGAACCGTAAGAGGATAAGCTATCACCTCGACTTGGAATTTCTGCATTCCCATGTCTAGAACTCTAGTTATGACCATTTGAAGTAGACCCTTATTTTGATAGTTTCCAAACTTGTGATTTTTGTATTTGTTAGTGTTGTGCTCTGAGCCGGGGTACCGGCCGCCTCCCTCTTGACCGGCCTAGAGCACATCAGTAGTGATGTTAGGATTTTTGGTGTTGTATTCTGTGCCGGCCCACCGGCCGCCGGTCTACTGACCGGCCTAGACTACATTTCTCTGTTTTTGTGATTTTTGGATTTTTGCCCTGTGTTCTGAGCCTGCCTACCGGCCGCCGGTCTGTTGCCCGGCCTGGAACACGGCTGTATGCATTTCCTTTATTTTCTAAAACTCGTAATTTATAATAGTTCGCATGATCGGTTTATCGTATAATTTTACGTAATGTCTTATAATATTCATGTTTTGGATATATGATATCTCTTTCGCATGTATCACATGTTTTGTGACGGTTTTCGATATGTTCCCACTTTGAGTCGGTTTTTACAAATGAGTCGGTTTGAGCACTATTTTGTCTTGTGCTTTGTATTCTCATTCCCTTGGCTACCTTCCCGTTCGTAAGGCTGGAATGTCGGAACGGAGAGGTATCCTACTGCTTAAATGCATGTGTTAGTGGGCATATGACGACGTTGTTGGGAGTTGAACGCTATGCGTTGATCGACCCGGCCGTCAAATGTTGTGTACTTGCGAGGTGGTGTTATTTGCATGTAGCGTACCGCATGTTATGAGGCTTGAGCTGTTTTTCGCCTCTTTCGTGAATTGATCTACCGAATTTGGGGTACTCGGCGTCTAGTGTAAGACCGAGTCTTGGGTGCGAAACGTTTTATCGCACGTCGAATCGGAAAACGTTATATTCCGAGATCCTGGCCAGGTTTAGACTAGTACCGTATTATTATCGTCGTGCTACCAGGAGGAAATAGTCTACATAGGCGAAATGTAAGCATCGCGTATGAGTTCAGGGAAATGCTTATCCCGTGGATGCCTTTTAATCATACTTGCCATGTACACGATGCTAGTGCGTTTCATTTACCGTGAGAGATGTCGTCTTGTGTCGTCGTTCTTTGAATGCGTGATTTCATGATATTATTCATGGTCATTGCATGATTGGACACCGTCAATGTCTTGGTTCGTGAATGGATGATAATATGTTGGATTTATGTGATCATCGCATGACTTGACTTGGTTTGTCTGTCGAGTCTCAATCTTATCAATCTTATACCGCTAACGGTGAGATGCAAGCCCTAGTGAGCGTATTCGATTGCCTAAGAGTGTCTTTCCCCGAGTCTTTGAATAACATGATGGTTACGGTTTTGATTTCTATATGATATTATCGTTATATCTCGTATTGCCTATCTATTCTTATCGCAATTCACATGGATGTATATATATGCATGCTCTACTTTTGTATTTCCTTATATGTACGTTTGATGTGATATGGCTGGGAGAACCCGGAGTTACTCCCCACTGACTGTGGCGTTCATGTTTTTCATGAATGAACAGGTTGCTTGCTTGGATGACTTTTTGGATATGATGTTTTGGGGGTTCGGGTGTGAGCTAGCGGGCGTTGTCCCTGGAAGATTAACCTCTAGACGATTTTAGCTTATTTGCTAAACACTTGTTCTTTGTTAACATTTTGAGAGACTCCGTCTCTTTGTTATTTTCCGCACTTAGTTGTAATATTTTGACACTCCTCGCTTTATTTAATTTGCATGTATAAAAGTTTTTAAAAACTACCTATTTCCGCAATATAATTCACATGCTTGTTTGTTTATCATTTCCGCATTCGCGAGGGTTGTCACAGTTGGTATCAGAGCTTTATCGCTCCCGACGCACACACGTGAACCCTAAACTTAAATTACTTGACCTTGAAATAATAAATGAGAGATGGGTAGACTTAAGGACCTAAGGTGGTAGTCTTTGGTGTACTTGATGTTTGCTAGGTTCTAGCTTGTTTGTTGATTGTGTTGAGTGATGTTATGGTTGTTTGTGTCTACCGTTTTAAGGTGGATCATTGTGTTACCTAGAAGAGGTATCCTCTACCGAAGATTTGAAGATTTATAAGCCTATTTGAAGTGTATTTCTTCCTCATCTATGAATTCTCTCGTCCTTATTATATTATGCTCTCTTCCTTCTATCTAGGTGCTCCTTTCTCTTCCAACTTGTTTGCCTTTTGGAAATTTCTTATATGTAGGTTCCTCCATCTTACCATTAGTATCCTTACTTTCCTCTTGTAACATTTTTGTGGATGCCATACCCTTTTGTTTGTGGCATATTGTACTTGGTTGGAAGAATTTTAGACTTTGTGGAGTATTAATGTTTGTTAGAATGATTTTGTGGTTTGAGGAAAATGGTGTAGATCTTAATTCACCCTATATTGATGATTGGTTGTATCTCTAGGGAAGGGTAGTAAGATAAGTTTGATGATTTTAATGCTTGATGCTTGCCATGACTAATGTGTAGATAGTTCATGGTATTTGATGGTGTAAGGTTGAATGAGTTGGCTAGGACTTCTTAAACCATTAGTGATTTAATCTTTTGAGCTTAGGATTTTAGTAATATTAGAGTGTCTTGAGGATCATATCTAAATTGGAGCTAGTTGTTCTAAGTGAGAATATTTGGATGATACCTTGAGGTGTAAAATGCTTTTGAGACTAAGTGACGTCTTGTGGTTTCCTATTGTGTGTTTGTGAGTATAGGCTTGGTGGAAAAGCATTTGGCTATAGTTCTTGGATTTAAAGGTATGATCTTACCTTATGGTATCGGAGACTCGTTTGGAGTAGTAAGGTTTCGTTGTAAGTTGAACCATATTACTTGAGGATTATAGATATGAGAGAGATTCGATGTTGTGATCTAGGATGGAAATACCTTGGGATGTTAATGATGATGTTTGGCTTGAGGTTGTACTTTGCTAATAATGAACTCGTGGGCTATAGACTTGAAAATGCCCGAGTATAAGAGAATATTTGTTAGTCCTTCAATTAAAGAAACCTTGAGGTTGTGTTGAATATTTGAGCTAAAGGAATGTTATTATACTTGAGTTACAATTCCGCAATTGGGAATCCGGGTGATATGAAAGGATGGATGAATTGGGTTGGAGTCGAATTATCAAATCTAGGTGTACCTTACTTTGATGATTGCTCGTGGTATGATGGTCCCTTGTAAGAGGCCTTTGTAAAGGAATAATTAAGTGGTTTTATTATCGCCTTAATTTTGAAAGGAGAAATTTTGTGGATAAAACCTTAAACCATTACCCGTGCCATTGTCCCTTTTCATTTCCATTCTTGAATGTTTTTGTCAAGATTGATCTTTAAGAAATCGTATGCTCGTATCTTATTTCTTACTCGGATATATTCATATCTCTACTATCTGCTTTGTCTCTTTCTTGACCTCGTTATTTTCAGCGCTCCTCTCTTGTAATCTAGTGCTTGAATTATTCTCGTGTTATCCTTGAGATTCCTTATCATTTCCTATCTCGTTGCTCCTTCATCTTTTCTCTAGTGGATTGGATACTCCGTTTCTAAAGCTTAGAGAAAAAGTGTAATGAATTTTGGGATTCTTTAGCTAGAATATGTGTCTTTGGATTTAGCAAATTTCATGTTGCTTTTGATCATGGAAAATAGGACTTAAACTCTAGGATGAATCCTAATAGTGATAATGTATCCTCTCTTGGTGATGTTAGATTCGGAGTTTGGTATTGTAGTGTTGTTTTGAGAATTGAGTTGATCATGATAATAGTTTGTTGATGTTGGGTATTATAACGGTTGCTTGGTATATCATTTGAGAATTTGATGTCTCTAATTGGTGGATTCTAAAAGAGACTTTGCTTTAGGGAAATTGACCCGGTACCCAAAGTTTGAGGAGTTTTGTCGTAAATGAAAATCGATTCATATTGAGTTTTAGATGAACGATATGATTTGAATGGTTGTCTGATTGCCAAGTGATTGATCATTTGTGGTTTGGAGTTAGTAATTCTCTTTTATTCTTAAGGAATCATAGTTTGAGATTGAGAAATATTCGTAGCAAGCTTTGGATAGTGAGTGCTCAGTTGTTATGGAATATAGAGATAGAATGGTGAACCCATTATCTTGAGGATTAGTAACCTCCGTAGTTTTGCTAATGTGGCTATTTATATTTGAGGTTTCAGGCGTAGTAATGATCGAATTAAGGATGTTGGTTTATTAAAGAATTCTTATAACCGATAATGGATTGTGAATTTTCCCTTGTCGTGAGACTTTGGATGAGGCTAGTTGGATCCTAGATGATTATGTTTTGTTGCGTGGTTTGTGTTTTGACTTTCGAGGATGAGAAAGTTCTTTGTAAATTTAGGATAATGAGTTTGAAGTAAATTGGATTAAAGGATTTCATGGTAAGTCTCTTTACCTTGTGGATTGTTAGTCGTGGAGTCTACCGTGCCGATGGACCTTAGTAGATTCTATTTGGATTCGAATAATTGGGATTGGTTACTCGAAGTTTCGTGATTATGGAATATTTTTGTAGGAATTCGGATGATTGAAAATGAGGAGTTGCAAATTAGGTAAATTGCCTTCTCTTGAGGATCTAGTTTATCAATAGAGTTAGAACTATCGAATTCTTGTAGATCTTCCTGCCGATTTTATTGTCATCTTTTTATCCCTAAGAGTTCGATTTGTTTCGTTTGTGCGTGTTTTATGTATATTTTGTTATCGTGATTGTGAACTTTAAGTTCGAGTCGCTCTATGTACGTGTAATGTCTTGTTATTTGATTATATCTTTGATAAAACTTTCAAATTTCCATATTATATTTCTAATTTAACGTTTCAAAGAAGTTTAAAAATGGTTTGTGTACCCTCTTTTTGGAGAAAATGGATTTCTTTTGCTTTTATATTTGGATTTTGCGTTTGGTTGGATGTTTGCACTTGTTATTGGAGACGTCTGATAACTAGTCCTGCACTTACTAACGTTGTTTTGAATTTCGACTTCACTATTTCGACAAAGATTGGTTTGGATAATTAGAGTTCTCGTTCGCGACGAGCATTCTTGAGATCCGTAAGTAAAGATTCACACTTATGAAAATTCTTCTTTAAACCGTTTTCTAGATGAACTTCTTTTCATAAATGTTTCCCTTATAAAAGTTTTCGTATTAATTTTGAAAACCGATTCTTGTCCTTGATACTTTTATTTTCTATTCTCAAGTTTCGAGGACGAAACTTTTTAAAAGGAGGGGTGATTGTAACACCCGGAAATGTACCCTATTTTTCTAGTAGAAATATTTTACGAAATCTTTTCAGCGAATTTAAGTTTTAAATTAATGAGTTTTATGTTTCGAGTCGAAGTCGAATTTAGAATTTCCGAGTTCGTATTTTGGGAATTTCTGCGAGATTCCATGAAAATCTGGTCTTAGGCGAGGTTTGACTTTTCTTGACTTTTGAGGCGAGTTGGACTTTCTTGACTTTTGAGTCGAGTTGACTTTTCTTGAATTTTAAGTCGGCTTGGACTTCTTGAATTTAAGTCGTCTTTGAATTTTCTTGACTTTTTAAACCGCTTTTGACTTTTGTTGCCTTTTTCCTTATAAATCTCATACTACCCCTTATTCTATTTTCATTCACACAAACACCAACACTTTTCTTCATCACTAAGAAACCCAAATCAAAAGCTTTCCCTCTTTGATTTCGATCTTAGAATTCGCCTAGAGCATTCGTTCTTTGACGGACTTCACGTAAGTTCGTCTTATTCTTCCCCTCTTAGCTTCCTCTATCCGTATTGGTAATAAAATTACCGTCTTTCTCGCTTTTTAAATTCTCCGTCTTTCTCAAGATGGATGATATTCCTCTTTTATTATCTAATTGTTTGTAGGTGGAGACTAGGAAAGCTTAGTAACCGTTTGAAGACGCGTAAAGGTAACGGGGAAGGGTTACTCGGTATCATTTACGTGTTTTGCATGCTTTATATGTTAGAAATCGTATTTGGAATATGATTAGAAGCTTAGGAATCATGTTATGATTTATGATTGTTGTTATTTGATGATTGTTGAGGATGAATATTGATTGTTGATAATTATTAGAAGTGAATTAGGAGAATTGAAAATGATAGGATTGGTGTTGGTGGTTCTCGGGTAGAAGGGTGTTCCTGGCCGAAGGACCGGCAGCCGGTCTAGTGCCCGGCTGGCAATTTCCTGCACCGACCCTTGTTCGTCGAATGATCATAACTCCTTCGTTACTTGCTTGTTTTGGGCTTGTGACCACTCGTTGGAACCGTAAGAGGATAAGCTATCACCTCGACTTGGAATTTCTGCATTCCCATGTCTAGAACTCTAGTTATGACCATTTGAAGTAGACCCTTATTTTGATAGTTTCCAAACTTGTGATTTTTTGTATTTGTTAGTGTTGTGCTCTGAGCCGGGGTACCGGCCGCCTCCCTCTTGACCGGCCTAGAGCACATCAGTAGTGATGTTAGGATTTTTGGTGTTGTATTCTTTGCCGGCCCACCGGCCGCCGGTCTACTGACCGGCCTAGACTACATTTCTCTGTTTTTGTGATTTTTGGATTTTTGCCCTGTGTTCTGAGCCGGCCTACCGGCCGCCGGTCTGTTGCCCGGCCTGGAACACGGCTGTATGCATATCTTTTATTTTCTAAAACTCGTAATTTATAATAGTTCGCATGATCGGTTTATCGTATAATTTTACGTAATGTCTTATAATATTCATATTTTGGATATATGATATCTCTTTCGCATGTATCACATGTTTTGTGACGGTTTTCGATATGTTCCCACTTTGAGTCGGTTTTACAAATGAGTCGGTTTGAGCACTATTTTGTATTGTGCTTTGTATTCTCATTCCCTTGGCTACCTTCCCGTTCGTAAGGCTGGAATGTCGGAACGGAGAGGTATCTTACTGCTTAAATGCATGTGTTAGTGGGCATACGACGACGTTGTTGGGATTTGAACGCTATGCGTTGATCGACCCGGCCGTCAAATGTTGTGTACTTGCGAGGTGGTGTTATTTGCATGTAGCGTACCGCATGTTATGAGGCTTGAGTTGTTTTTCCGCCTCTTTCGTGAATTGATCTACCGAATTTGGGGTACTCGGCGTCATGTGTAAGACCGAGTCTTGGGTGCGAAACGTTTTATCGCACGTCGAATCGGAAAACGTTATATTCCGAGATCCTGGCCAGGTTTAGACTAGTACCGTATTATTATCGTCGTGCTACCAGGAGGAAAATAGTCTACATAGGCGAAATGTAAGCATTGCGTATGAGTTCAGGGAAATGCTTATCCCGTGGATGCCTTTTAATCATACTTGCCATGTACACGATGCTAGTGCGTTTCATTTACCGTGAGATTGTCGTCTTGTGTCGTTCTTGAATGCGTGACTTCATGATATAGTTCATGGTCATTGCATGATTGGACACCGTCATTGTCTTGGTTCGTGAATGGATGATAATATGTTGTATTTATTGGGATCATCGCATGACTTGACTGGGTTGTCTGTCGAGTCTCAATCTTATCAATCTTATACCGCTAACGGTGAGATGCAAGCCCTAGTGAGCGTATTCGATTGCCTAAGAGTGTCTTTCCCGAGTCTTTGAAAAACATGATGGTTACGGATTTGATTTCCACATGATCTTATCATTATCTATAGAATTGCCTATCTATTCTTAAGTATCTCACATGGATATCTATATATGCATGATTTTTACTTTTGTATTTCCTTATATGTACGTTTAAGGTGATATGGCTGGGAGAACCCGGAGTTACTCCCCACTGATTGTGGCGTTCATGTTTTTCATGAATGAACAGGTTGCTTGCATGGATGGCTTTTTGCTTGACATTTTGGGTTCGGGTGTGAGCTAGCGGGCGTTGTCCCTGGATTAAAACACCTCTAGACGATTTTCGCTACTTTTCTAAACACTTGTTCTTTGTTAACATTTTGAGAGACTCCGTCTCTTTGTTGTATTCCATACTTAGTTTGAAATATTTTGACACTCCTCGTATTTTATATCTTGCATGTATAAAAGTTTTTAAAATATCGTATTTCCGCAAATTTCTTCACATGCTTGTATGTTTTATATTTCCGCATTCGCGAGGGTTGTCACAGTTGGTATCAGAGCTTTATCGCTCCCGACGCACACACGTGAACCCTAAACTTAAACTACTTGACCTTGAAATAATAAATGAGAGATGGGTAGAATTAAGGACTTTACTTGGTAGTCTTGGTGTACTTGATGTTTGTTAGGTTCTAACTTGTTTGTTGATTGTGTTGAGTGATGTTATGTTTGTTTGTATCTACTGTTTTAAGGTGGATCATTGTGTTACCTAGAAGAAGTATCCTCTACCGGAGATTTTAAGATTGACAAGCCTAATTGAAGTGTATTTCTTCCTCATCTTTGAATTCTCTCGTCCTTATCGTATTATGCTCTCTTCCTTCTATTTAGGTGCTTCTTTCTCTTCCATTTTGTTTGCCTCTTGGAAATTACTCTTGATAGTTTCCTCCATCTTACCATTGGTATCCTTACCTTCCTCTTGTAACATTTTTATGGATGTCATACCCATTTGTTGGTGGTATATTATACTTGGTCGGAAGAATTTTAGACTTTGTGGAATATTAGTGTTTGTTAGAATGAATTTGTGATTTGAGGAAAATGGTATAGATCTAATTTCACCCTATGGTGGTGAGAGTTGGTATCCTTGAGGAAAGTATGGTAAAATATGTTTGATGATTTTAGTGTATAAATGCTTGTCATGACTTGTATGTAAATAGTTCATGATATTCGATGGTGTAAGTTGAATGAGTTGGCTAGGACTTCTTAACCCATTAGCGATTTATTCTTTTGAATTTAGGAGTTGGAATGATGCCTGGAGTTGTAAAATGCTTTTGAGACTAAGTGACTTCTTGTGGATTCTAGTTGGTGTATTTGTGAGTATAGGCTTGGTGGGAAAGCTTTTGGCTATAGTTCTTGGATTTAAATATATGATCTTACCTTATGGTATCGGAGACTCGTTTGAAGTAGTAAGGTTTCGTTGTAAGTTGCACCATATTACTTGAGGATTATAGATATGAGCGAGATTCGATGATGTGATCTATGATGGAAATACCTTGGGACCTTAATGATGATGTTTGACTTGAGGTTGTACTTGTTAATAATGAACTCGTGGGCTATATGATGTTGATAATGACGTTTTGTTCAGTGTTCTACCTTGTGGCCGTAGGAGTTGAAAAGAGATTTTTATGGAAAATTCCTTATTGGTTCTTCGGTTTTTGAAACCTTTGGGAATGTGTCAAATTATGGAGTTGAGAGAATGTTATTATGCTTGAGTTGCAATTCCACAATTGGGAATCCGTGTGATATGAAAGGATGGATGAATTGGGTTGTAATCGATTTGTTAAATCTAGGTGTACCTTACTTTGACGATCGTGGTTCGATGGTCCCTTGTAAGAGACCTTTGTAGAGGAATAATTAAGATGTTTTACTATCACCCTAAGTCTGAAAGGAGAAATTTTGTGGATTTAACCTTAAACCTTTACTCGTGCCATCATTCCTTTTCATTTCCATTCTTGAATGTTTTTGTCAAGATTGATCTTTAAGAAATTACAAGCTCGTACTTTCTTTCTTACTCAGATATCTTCATAACTCTACTATCTGCCTTGTCTCTTCCTCAACCTCGTTTTCCTTTTTCGCCTTCGCCTTTTTCATCTTATCGTAGTCTTTAATGACGCTTCCTAATGTTCCTTGTATCATGTTCTTTTATCCCTACTCTCTTGAGAGGTAGTTTTTCTTTTTAGCTAACGTAAGGGTTAGTAGGTGTGTTTTGAAGAAGTTTCGAATATGGTACCTAACCGTCCTATTAAACTATTTTCATGTTTAGATGATTATAAGGATTTGAGGATAAACTTAGGATGAAACTCTCCTAGTGGTTTTAGACTATGAAAGTTTGATGTTGCAATATCATTTTGAGGATTGAAATAAGCATAATGATAGTTTGTAGTTGTGGGTAAGAAGTTTAGTGATCTCTTAATTGTTACTTGGGAAATTGTTGTCTTTAAATGTTGGACCCTAACGGGAATAGATACCTTGTGGAATTTGGATTGGATGGCCAAAGTTTGAGGAGTATTGTCATAAATGAAAATCGATTCATTTTGAGTTTTAGATGATTTGAATGGTTGTCTGATTGCCAAGTGATTGGTCATTTGTGGTTTGGAATTAGTAGTTCTCTTTTATTCGTAAGGAGCCGTAGTTTGCTAATGTGACTATTTATATTTGAGGCTACGAGCGTAGTAATGATCGAATTAAGGATGTTATGGCGTATTAAAGAATTCTTATAACCGATATTGGATTGTGGATTTTCCGTTGTCGTGAGACTTTGGATAAGGCTAGTTGAATCTTAGATAATTATGTTTGTTGCTTTAATTGTGTTATGACTTTCGAAGATGAGAAAGTTCATTGCAAATTTAGGATAATGAGTTTGAAGTAAATTGAATCAAAGGAATTTCATGGTAAGTCTCCTTTACCATGTGGATTGTTAATTGTGGAGTCTACCGTGCCGATGGACTTTAGTGGATACTAAATGAATCTGAATAATTAAGTTGTTGGCTTGAAATTTCGTGATTTTGGAATATTCATGTAGGAATTCTGATGATTGAAAATGATGAGTTGCAAATTGGGTAAATTGCATTCTCTTGAGGATTAGAGTATTAGTAGAGTTAGTACTATCGAATTCTTGTAGATCTTCGTGCCGACTTCATCGTGATTCTTCATATCCCTAGGAGTTCGATTTGTTTCGTTTTTGCGTGTTTTGTATATATTTTGTTATCGTGATTTGTGAACTTGATGTTCGAGTCGCTCTATGTACGTGTAATGTGTTCTTATTTTGATTTTATCTTTGAGAAAACCTTCAAATTTTCATGTTATATTTCTAATTTAACGTTTCAAAGAAGTCTAAAGATGGATTTTGTACTCTCTTTTTGGAGAAAATAGATTTCTTTCGCTTTTATATTTGGATTTTGCGTTGGGTTGGATGTTTGCACTTGTTATTGGAGACGTCTGATAACTAGTCCTGCACTGACTAACGTTGTTTTGAATTTCGATTTCACTATTTCGGCTTTAATTTGATTTGGATAATTTGAGTTCTCGTTCGCGACGGGCACTCTTGAGATCCGTAAGTAAAGTTTCATGAAAATTCTCCTTAAAACGTTTTCGAGAAAAACCTCGTTTCATAAATGTTTCCCTTATAAAAGTTTTCGTATTAATTTTGAAAACCGATTCTTGTCCTTGATACTTTTATTTTCTACTCTCAAGTTTCGAGGACGAAACTTTTTAAAAGGTGGGGTGATTGTAACACCCGGAAATGTACCCTATTTTTCTAGTAGAAATATTTTACGAAATCTTTTCAGCAAATTTAAGTTTTAATTTATAATTTTATGTTCCGAGTCGAATTTAGAATTTCCGAGTTCGTATTTGGAATTTCTGTGAGATTTCATGAAAATCCGTCTTAAGGCGAGTTTGACTTTTCTTGACTTTTGAGTCGAGTTTGACTTTTCTTGACTTTTGAGTCGAGTTTGACTTTTCTTGACTTTTGAGTCGAGTTTGACTTTTCTTGACTTTTGAGTCGAGTCTTTGACTTTCCTTGACTTTGGAACCGTCTTTGACTTCCGTTGACTTTTCTCCTATACAACTCACACTACCTCTTAACCTAATTCATTACTCAAACACAACCAAATTACTTCCTCCTTAAGCAAACAAAATCATGGCCTCCCTCTTTGCTATCGATCTTTGAATCATCGTAGCTCCCTCGTTTCTTGTCGGAATTCACGTAAGTTCGTCTTATTCTTCCCCTCTTACCTTCCTCTATCCGTATTGGTAATAAAATTACCGTCTTTCTCGCTTTTTAAATTATCCGTCTTTCTCAAGGTGGAGTATATTCATCTTTTAATACCTAATTGTAGGTGGAGACTACTAGGAAGGCTTAGTAATCGATTAAAGACGCGTAAAGGTAACGGTGAAGGGTTACTCGGTATCATTTACGTGTTTTGCATGCTTTATATGTTAGAAATCGTATTTAGAATACGATTAGAAGCTTAGGAATCATGTTATGATTTATGATTGTTGTTATTTGTTGATTGTTGATGATGAATATTGATTATTGGTAATTATTAGAAGTGAATTAGGAGAATTGAAAATGATAGAATTGGTGCTTGTTGTTCTCGGGTGGAATTGTATTCCTGGCCGAAGGACCGGCAGCCGGTCTAGTGCCCGGCTAGGAATTTCCTGCACCGACCCTTTTTCGTAGAATGATCATAACTCCTTCGTTTCTTGCTTGTTTTGGGCTTGTGACCACTCGTTGAAACCGTAAGAGGATAAGCTATCACCTCGACTTAGAATTTCTGCATTCCCATATTTAGAACTCTAGTTATGACCATTTGAAGTAGACCCTTGTTTTGATAGTTTCCAAACTTGTGATTTTTGTGTTTGTTAGTGTTGTGCTCTGAGCCGGGGTACCGGCCGCCTCCCTCTTGACCGGCCTGGAACACATTACCTTGTTTTCTCTGATTTTTGGTTTTTGCCTTGTGCTCTGAGCCGGCCCACCGGCCGCCGGTCCAGTGACCGGCCTAGAACACGGCTGTGTTCTTTTCCTTTAATTTCTAAAACTCATAATTTATATTAGTTCGCATGATCCGTTTATCGTATAATTTTACGTAGTGACTTATAATATTCATGTTTTGGATATATGATATCTTATTCGCGTGTATCACATGTTTCGTGACGGTTTTCGATATGTTCCCACTTTGAGTCGGTTTTTACAAATGTTACGGTTTGAGCACTATTTTGTCTTGTGCTTTGTATTCTCATTCCCTTGGCTACCTTCCCGTTCGTAAGGCTGGAAGGTCGGAACGGAGAGGTATCCTACTGCTTAAATGCATGTGTTAGTGGGCATACGACGACGTTGTTGGGAGTTGAACGCTATGCGTTGATCGACCCGGCCGTCAAATGTTGTGTACTTGCGAGGTGGTGTTATTTGCATTTAGCGTACCGCTTGTTATGAGCCTTGAGCTCTTTTCCGCCTCTTTCGTGAATTGATCTACCGAATTTGGGGTACTCGGCGTCTATGATTGACCGAGTCTTGGATGCGAAATGTTTATCGCATGTCGAATCGGAACACGTTTATTCCGAGAATCTGGCCAGGTTTAGACTAGGACCGTATTATTATCGTCGTCCTACCAGGAGGAAATTATTCTACATATACGAAATGTCATCGTGTATGAGTTGAGGGAAATGTCATCCGTGAACGCCTTTTAATCATACTTGCCATGTACACGATGCTAGTGCGTTTCATTTACCGTGAGAGATGTCGTCTAGTGTCGTTCTTGAATGCGTGATTTCATGACATTATTCATGGTCATTGCATGATTGGACACCGTCAATGTCTTGGTTCGTGAATGGATGATAATATGTTGGATTTATGTGATCATCACATGACTTGACTTGGTTTGTCTGTCGAGTCTCAATCTTATCAAACTTATACCGCTAACGGTGAGATGCAAGCCCTAGTGAGCGTATTCGGTTGCCTAAGAGTGTCTTCCCCGAGTCTTTGTATAACATGATGGTTCGGATTTGTACCTCTTATGCTCTTATCATTATTATATTGAATTGCCTATCTATCCTTATCGTATCTCACATGTATATCTATATATGCATGATTTATACTTTTGTATTTCCTTCTATGTACGTTTAATGTGATATGGCTGGGAGAACCCGGAGTTACTCCCCACTGACTGTGGCGTTCATGTTTTTCATGAATGAACAGGTTGCTTGCATGGATGGCTTTTTGCTTATGCTATTTTGGGTTCGGATGTGAGCTAGCGGGCGTTGTCCCTGGAAGATTAACCTCTAGACGATTTTAGCTTATTTGCTAAACACTAGTTCTTTGTTAACATTTTTAGAGACTCCGTCTCTTTGTTATTTTCCGCACTTAGTTGTAATATTTTGACACTCCTCGTTTTACTTAACTTGCATGTATAAAAGTTTTTAAAAACTACCTATTTCCGCAATATAATTCACATGCTTGTTTGTTTATTATTTCCGCATTCGCGAGGGTTGTCACAGGAAAGGTCATACTAGAAATTTTATTTTTATGCTTGCATTTTATTTAATATGTTTGCATGCATTTGCCAAATCGCCATAACATGACATACATATTTTATCGAGTATTCGACCGTGTCAATTAAAATTATCTTTAATTCATCGATTTAGTTCACTTAAACGAGATAGATAATAAATTGACATGACCTCTCATAATAAATAATTGAGATCAAGCCTTACGAAATAGTAGAACCAATGAATCCCAATTTCTCAAAGAAGTAGAATCGGCTCACCGGGGTGCTAAACTTGTTACGTTGGGTAAGTGGGGGGTAATAAAGGTTATTACTTCGAAATTTGGATTGAGCTCAACGGAAGTATTCGCGACCGTAGCCGCTTGTGTTCCGGGCTTGAGATATATATTAAAGTAATATTGTCGACCGAGAGTTCTAATGTAGAATCGATTAAAGATTTTATCCACCAAATTATGTTAATAAGGGATGAATCGGCTCACCGTGCCCAAGTTGATATGAATTTCGATCTCAGTATCATTTATAATAGTTGGGTATAGGTCACTATTAAAATGTTAAAACTTGCTTAAAATGTTTACAAGTATTTAAAATGATAAATGTTGATGTTTCCTTTATGTCTAAAATTTGTAGTTAATATTGTTCAAATCGCAATGGCTAGTTCATCCAACACGACAACCACTAACGCTCCAACTCTCACAAATGTCTCATTGCTTCGATCCTTCATGGTTCGATGCAAGTTAGAAAAGAATGGCGCAAATTTTGCCGATTGGGATGCGCAACTTTGCTTGGTCGCGGAGGGTGACAACAAGCTTCGTTACCTTACCGAGGCCTCACCCACTGCACCTAACGAAAGGTTAACCGCCGGCGCAAGGCGAGTCTATGAGGCTTACCACAAAGAGTCCGCCGCAATCAAAAATGTTTTGATCTTCTCAATGGAGGCCGACCTCCAAAGGAGTGCCATAAAGATGAGCACGGCCTATGAGATCTACACGAAGCATGTGACCATGTTTTCACAAGCTCCTAGGATCATTCAATATGAGATGGCTTCCGCGTTTTTCGACATGAACTTAAGAGAGGGCCAAAAGGTTAGCCCTCATGTACTCAAATTGATTGAGCATGTCGAAACTCTCAAATTGCAAGGGGTTGACATTCCCGAACAACTCCTTATTGATCGAGTACTTCATTCCTTGGGGAAAATCAAGGCATATGTGCAGTTTAGGGTAAACTACAATATGCAAAACATGAAAACCTCTCTCCATGAATTGCACAAAATGCTTGTGCAAGCCGAGAGAGACATGGGGCTAAATATTAGCACCTCCAAGGATGTGCTCCAAATTAATAGCAAGAGTAAGGGGAAGTTCAAGAAAAGTGCTAGTAAGGGGAAGAAGCCCTCCACCTACAAAGGCAAGGGAAAAGCTATTGAGAATAGCTCACCCAAGCTTAAGAAAGGTGCCTCAACCTAGGACAAGTGTCAATATTGTAATGGCATAGGGAATTGGAAAAAGAATTGCCCTAAATATCTAGGAGATATCAAAGCTGGAAAGATTGTTTCAGTTGATAAATTTTCATCCCTATCATTTATGTTATGATCTCAACTTTGGTATAAGATACGAGTTGTGATTCTTACCCTTTTTATTGTAATTAGGGCATGCAAGCAAAGATAAAGGCAAGGACAAGCAAGCCTAAGAAGGCTCTTCAAGAGAAGCTAAGGTAGCCACCCATGGTTGAAGACCTAAGGAAGCTTGTGTAAGAATTATTATTTAATTCTTTATTATGTGGACCTAATTACAGATATTAGTCGCCTTAATTAAATAATGGTTAAATATATTGTTTCGGGTTTTTAATAGGAGTCCTAGTTTAAGTGGATTACGGTTAATGTTTACAGGCCATTAACATACATGCCCACTTATTCTATTAAGCCCCTCCTGCCACCTCTCTATATAAGCACACCTGTTTGAGCTTTAACCTAATTCATTCATATTAAGAAACACACATAAAGAAAGTGAATTAGAGAATAAGGAAGGCAGGAGAAGGCAAAGCAATAAGGGTTCATCTTTTATCTTTCTCAAGTGATTTTATTATCAGATCTAATGGCTACATCACGTAAGTACCTTTCAGTAATTATCGCTTTAATCAAGATCCTATAATTTATGTTTACATGTGGTAACAGAGCAGGATTGTGATTAAAGTTATAATTCTGATTAATGTTTTGATTATGTTTTTATGAATGAATTTAATGCTTTAATCATGATGTTGTAATACTCATTCATAATTGATAGTATACCCTTATGATAGATATCGTATCCTTATATCATGATCGTTTCCGCTGCCCTAATCGAATTATTTCATTTTATATGATTTATGATGATGATTTGCGCTGCCCTAATTCGATTTGTATGGTTTATTATGATTATTGTTGCGTATGAATGTCGTATGATCTATACCATACTCAATCGAGCTAATGCTTCACTCGATCGAGATGGTTTATTAATGATGTTGCTCGATCGAGCTAATGTTTTACTCGATCGAGCCCTTATGTTTTTGATTCTGCTCGATCGATCTAATGTTTTACTCGATCGAGCTAAAGTTTTTCTCGGTCGAGATGTTTTTGTTTATTTTTTACTCAATCGAGCTGTTGTCTTACTCGGTCGAGGTCAGTTTTGATGTTTAATGTTTGTTTTCATTGTATGCTCGTATAATATTATGTTATTATGCTTAAAGGAGACCTTCGCATTATGACGAGTTGAAATTCACCACAGTGATTTCATCTCGTACGCGATCATATCTCATAATATAATTGGGCATTCACATTATGTTGATGTTCACCAGAGTGGACTCAAATTATGCAGTGAATATCCGACTAAGCATCTAATGGGTGAAATAACTTGTATTAAGGTTTTACTCACAGGTAACCTGACATTAAAGTGAAACACTCATTAAAGAGAGTATACTTGATTATGTAATTAAGCATGCGTAGGTTGTCCACAGATACTGCACTTGCTTAATGAATGTTTATGAGTTACTCATTCAAGTCTCAAGTCTTAGTTATAATTGCTATTGTGTGATAAACTCAAAGCCTAATGTTCTGAGCATTGTTCATAATGCAGTACCGTTGCAAAACTCTCTCAATAACTTGACAGTCTTTGCTTAAGGTTCTTACGACTTACCACTGCACCAAACATTAAGTCCCCCATTTCGGAGACAGGCTGTACTGCAGCCAGTAAGTACATGGAAATCATTAAGGAACGCTTTCAGACTACCGATAAAGCGGTAGCTGGAAGGCTTATGTCTGAACTTACCACTGCTAAGTATAATGAGAATGTCACCACCATGCAGCAACATGTGTTGCACATGACGAATCTGGCAGCTAAGTTGGGAAAACTGGGCATGAAAGTTGAGGATCCGTTCCTCGCCCAGGTTATAATCAACTCTCTGCCTGATAAGTTTGATGCTTTTCACCTTCATTACAACACCGTTAAAGAAATTTTGAGTGTTAATGAATTGACCAATAAACTGGTTCAGGAAGCAGCAAGAATCAAACAGAAAGATGAGGCTGATGCCTCAAGTAAGAATGGTGGTCTACCCCAGGCACATCATGTGCATCATGTAAGCGGGAAATCTAAAGGTAAGTTTAGAAACAGAAAGGGCATTAAGTCAAGCCCTTTTGATAAAACGTCTGCATCTGACATAAAGAAGGAAATTAAGAAGCATGAAAGTTGCTTTTTCTGTAGGAAACCTGGGCACTTTCACCAAGACTGCATAAAGCGTAAGAATTGGTTCGAAAAGAAGGGTAAGCCTTTGGCTTTAGTATGTTTCGAATCAAATTATGTTGAAATTCCTTCTAATACATGGTGGCTAGATATAGGCTCTAATGAAAGTTCCTCCTTCTTGTGGCATAAACGTTTGGCCCATATTTCAAGAGAAAGAATGAACATATTAGTTAAAAACACAATGTTACCTTCTCTTGATTTTACGGATTTTGGGACGTGTGTGGAATGCATTAAAGGTTAGCAAACCAAACACACCAAGAAAGGGTCCACAAGAAGCACTGCGCTATTAGAAATTATACATACAGACATTTGTGGTCCTTTTGATGTTCCCTCCATGAGCGGAGAGAAATATTTCATCACATTTATCGATGATTATTCACGTTATTGTTACCTTTACCTTTTGCATGAAAAATCTCAATCAGTAAACGCTTTAGAGGTTTACATTAACGAGGTGGAAAGGCAATTAGGAAAGAAAGTGAAAATCATATGGTCAGATAGAGGTGGTGAATATTATGGCAAATATGATGAATCAGGACAACATCCTGGTCCCTTTGCAAAACTCCTTGAAAGTTTGGGTATTGTCCCTCAGTACACAACTCCTGGTTCTCCATGGATGAATGGTGTAGCTGAGAAGCGTAATCGAACCCTATTAGAGGCTGTAAGGACAATGATGAGTAATACCAACTTACACATGAAGTTGTGGATGCATGCCCTTATGACTGCTGTGTATGTTGGAAACCGAGTTCCCAGTAAGGCAGTTTCAAAGACACCAATTGAACTGTGGAAAGGGTGGAAACCGAGTCTTCAACATTTGCATGTATGGGGATGCCCAGCAGAGGCACGCATTTATAATCTACATGAAAGGAAACTCGATCAAAGAACCATTAGTGGGTTCTTTATCGGCTATCCAAAAAAGTCTAAAGGGTACTGTGACACCCTCAAATTTGCGGAAAGAAAAAAAATAATTTAAATACATAACGAAGGGTGTCATAAATAAAAAGGTTCATTTCAAAAGAAAATTAATATTATACATAAGAATTATACAAGACGGGAGACATATCTCCCGTATAAATACGGAAATAAAAGATTGTATAATAATATACAATCTAAGAACCGAATATAGGTCCAAGGTAAATACTTCGCTCGCTAGCTCGTCAATGTACCCAAGTATGCATCACAAACCTGCCAACCGCATTAAATATAAACACGGAAGCCACAGTCAGTGGGGAGTAACTCCGAGTTCTCCCATCCACGAAATGTCGAGTTTAATAAAACATGAATAACATAAAAGTAATGTATATAGAAAATACAAAACCTTAACATATATGATATGCTTTTCATGTTATGAAACAGTTAACTAACATATAACCTAGCATATGAAAGCTTATCATGTGAATTCGGTAATAAAATATAACTCGAGGTAGGGAAGCTGGTATGCTGGCTCAGCGGTTACCATGTAACATGGCCCTGATACACTCAAACCCTAATCAACACGTAATCATGTGAATCAGTTAACAATCAGGAATCCAAACTCTATCAATCTTACCCGGCTTGCATCTCACCTTCTAAAACTCATAGAATAATACAAACATGAAAGACCAATACTTCTACAAACAGGCTAAGTTCTTAGTACGGCGATAGTCTACTTCTGTGACTCGAGGCTATACCACAAGGTAGGAAAACATCCTAGTCCTAGACTGATCAGACCTAGCGACAACAGCTATTCCATTCCCCGTCTCATGACATAACCGTACACGAGAAACTCTACTAGGCGACCCCCTAAGCAGAGATGGCTCGTACTTAAGCTGGCTCCATTCCCAAAGTGGAACTCTTAGGCAGCCATGCCCCGACTTGGAGATAAGCCCCCCAGGCCGTGACACAAAAGCTATTAACCATGAACTATATACTCGTTAAAGATAGTACGGCCTATCGATGTCATGGTCCAAGCTACTCATTTATAATTAGAATGGTCAAGACGCCATATACTCATAATTCTCTATGGGTACTTAGTCAACACGACACCAACCATATAATAAAACAGTCACGGGAAAAACATCCTATCATGTGACTAATTGCATATCAATAATAATCAAATATCATATCGCCTCATATCTACTAAGGCTAAATCATTAATTAAATACAACCATACTTGAAGACAAATCCCCGACCCGAGTCCCGCGACGGGTCATCAGTCAAATCGGGGCTGACTAGATATTAGTTTGACCAAACCCGTTGGATCAAACCGGCTAGAAGCAGAGTCTTTATCACATAGACATAAAATCAACATATTCATTACATGTTATTTTATTACTACTTCTAACATGTGAATTATCATATGATACCCAAAAACCCGCTTGACTTAAATGATAACCAATTAAACTACGACCTCGTCTTATAATTTCCAACATGTGAGAAATAATAATTTATGAAAAACCTTTTTAATTAAATATTTTACTTATTAACATTTCCCACTTGCTAAATATTACAAAACACGATAAAAATGACGATAACTCAAAAACCGTCACAAGTCCCAAAGTGGGACCCACGGGCTGAGTTGGGCCGGACCCCACATGGGCTTTGATGGGCCCCACGGCCTGTTTTGACAATAATGGGCTGTTTTGCTTTAATTTTCTAAAACCGATTTCTAATATTTTCCCGCATGCTTAACATAATTAAAACCCGTCAAAACAACAATTAAACAATCCAACATCGACACAACCCAAAGACCAAAACCCGGACCCACCATGTAATGCAACCCAGACCGGTCTGAACCCGGCCCTGGCCGGTCTGGTTTGGTCCGGTTCACCCTCCCCCTAAAACCGGTTCACCAACAAACAACACCCAAAATATTTCCAACATGTTTTAATCATCAAACAACCATTTTAACTACCATCCATACAAAATCATTATTATGAACAATCACCCAAATTCATCAAGAACACTAACATATGAAAAATTTCCTAAACAACATAAAAATCATAACTTATTAAAAATCATCAAAATTTATCAAGAACACTAAACATATTATAAATTCATACAAAATCATGAAAATCATAACTTATGGAAAATCATCAAAATTTACCAAGAACACTAAACATATTATAAATTCATACAAAATCATAAAAATCATAACTTATGGAAAATCATCAAAATTTACCAAGAACACTAAACATATTAAAATTTCCACACAACCTAAAATTCATAACTTTATGGAAAATCATAAAAATTCATACAACATAATAAAAACAACTCCTTATCATATTACTACCAAAAATTCCATAAATCATAAAAACATGCATAAAACCAAAAGATGAACCAAAAATCAAGAAACAAAAGTTAAAGCTATGTTACTAACTAAAATCATAAAAACCATAACATGAACCAAAACTAAAGACTATGTGACATTAATTCGTCGAGTAAAACGGAATTGTTACCTTAGCTAGCCAAAACAATTAGCACCAAAATAATAATAAGAAGTATATAATAAGAACCCCTCCTACTAATCTTCACCCAAAATATACGAGTCTCCAAACTCGTCTTCAAAGTCTTCCCCTATAAGAAATAACAAGAAAAACATTATTAGAACTAAAATATGAATTTCCATAATTAAAGTGTTGAAAACGATCTTGACGGAATTGAAATATAACCGTACGTGAAGATGAGGAGCGAAGAGGAGAGTCTAGAAATATAAATTATGATGGATTTAATTAAGAAACGAAGATTTTATGAAGGTTTTGCTCAAGAACGATGAAGAACAAATGATGAACGACGAAGAACACGAAGAACGATTAAATAAAGTGAGGTTTGTATCTTTATTTGATTTATTGTAAGATGAAAAGTTGTTTGTGAGTAATGATGGTGTTGGGTGAGCCGTGTAGTTATAGACAAATAAAGATGTCGGGTTTTGAAATTGTTGTTACGTAATTGACTCGCGTTTACTAATTATTTTA